>JBAKBP010003135.1:0-159891 GCA_037953745.1 Lithodes maja | reverse complement strand
GTATGCACAACATCCGCCTCTGGCTTTGAAACTAGGATAGAGAAAGTAGGAGGATACAGAGAAGGGGCTGCTGGATGTTGCTACAGACACCTGAGTTTCGGTGAGGAAGAGAAGATCAGGTTTGTAGGAGGAGAGATAGTGTTCAACAGAGTGAAAGTTAGAGGAAAGTCCGCGAATGATGCAGAAAGCAATAGAAAGGGTAACAGGCCGAGGTCCAGGTAAATTTGTGGGGTCGTCAGGGGATGGTCGGTCGGGTGTGGGGGCATTTATGGTGCCCCACCCCCCCTGGGGACTCCCAGGCTTGGTTAAAATGAATAATTTTGGTGTGGAGGAATGAAGTGTGGTATGCATGTTTAGTGTAGTGAAGTGGATAGGAAGAGAAGGTGTTTGTGAGAGATAGCTGGATTGCTCTGTGTAAATGAGGCACAAAGAAAATCAGTAAGAGAGGCCAAGCAAATGAAACAGGAGTTCCAGCGACTCTTTACCACATGCCTATAACCTCACCTGGGTCTAGCCCTGATCGATTGGTGCCTACAATCTCCCCACTATTTTTACACACACACTATGTATGTGTGTGTGTGTCTGTTTGTGACACCTTATGAAAATAAAAAAAAAATTTGAAAAATCTATTTCAGCCTAGGTCATATTAACTTCATTTCTGGTGCGGGTGGAAGAAGAAAGGGACAAAGAGAGAGAGAGAGCTACATAGATACACAGACCACACAGACCTCAAGGTCCTTACTAGGCAGTCTGGCCTTACAAACTCTATATATATACTGTATATATATATATATATATATATATATATATATATATATACATATACTGTACAGTGTACATACATACACATACATACACACATACATGCATATATACAGTATATATACATATACATTCATATACTGTACATACACATATACACACATAATTATACATACATACATATATATATATATATATATATATATATATATATATTTTTTTTTTTTTTTTTTCATATCACCCCAGCCCTCTGTAGATAGAGGTCAAGCCTTCCCTTGAAAGCGTGTATTGTGTCGCTCTCCACCACTCTCGCTGGTAGTTTATTCCACTCTGTCACCACACTGTAGGTGAAGAAACTCTTTGTAACATCTAGGTTTGCCTTTTTGGTTTTAAATTTCATTCCATTTCCGTGAGTTTGAGTATTATTGTTTAATGTGAATAGTGCATTTACATCGACTGTGTCGAAACCTTTTAGTATCTTAAAGCACTCAATAAGCTGACCCCTCAACATCCTCTTTTTTTAATGAGAACAGGTTCAATCGTTGTCTTTCTTCATATGGTTTATTTCTTAATGAGAGTATCATCTTCGTCGCTCTACGCTCTACTGACTCGAGTCTTACAATGTCCTTGATCAGATAAGGTGACCAGAACTGCACACCATATTCAAGGTGGGGCCTCACCATACTTTTGAACAGTGGCACTATTACGTTTTCATGTTTATATGTAAATTTTCGTTTAATAAAGCCCAATGCTATGTTTGCCTTATTTGCAGCTGCTATACATTGGTCGGAAGTTTTTAGGTTTTCAGATATTAGTACCCCTAGGTCTTTTACTACCGTTGCGGTTTGTATTTGTTTGCCATTCATTTCGTATTTGTATTTCATATTTCTGCTACCAACCTGCAGCACCTGACATTTAATGACATTTTTCAGACCACTCTGATATCTTGTTTAAATCAGATTGCAACGCATTTCTATCTTCTTCGTTCAGGACTGTATTTCGTATTTTTGTATCGTCGGCGAATTTGGAAATGGTGTTGTTTAGCCCTACATCAATATCGTTAATGTAAATGAGAAACAGGACCGGTCCAAGGACTGAACCCTGTGGAACTCCACTAGTGCCAGGCTCCCACTCGGATTCCACTCCATTTATCACCACTCTCTGTCTTCTGTCTGTAAGCCAATTTTGTATCCAAGAATGAATTTCACCTTTGATACCTACCCTCTCCAGTTTAGCCAATAGTTTTCGGTGTGGGACCTTGTCGAAAGCTTTTTGAAAGTCCAAGAAGATTATATCTAGTGATTTCGTCATGTCGTTATATGTGAATAGTTTGTTATAACATTCAATCAAATTTGTTAGGCATGACTTATTTGATGTAAAGCCGTGTTGACTATTTTTTATTAGGTTGTTTGATTCGAGGTAATCTACTATCTTATCTCTAAGGATTTTTTCCATGATTTTTCCTACAATTGAAGTTAGACTAATTGGTCTGAAATTACTTGCTTTGGCCTTGCTACCCTTCTTGTATACTGGCGTAATGTTCGCATCTTTCCAATCACTTGGTACAATCCCCTGTAGTAATGATAAGTTAAATAGTTGTGTCAGGGATTTTGCTATTTCGTCCTTAATATTCTTAATTATTTTCGGGTGGAGCATGTCGGGTCCGGGGTTTTATTTACATTTAAATTACGAGAGAGAGAGAGAGAGAGAGAGAGAGAGAGAGAGAGAGAGAAGAGAGAGAGAGAGAGAGAGAGAGAGAGAGAGAGAGATAATAACAGTAAATTAAATAGAGAGAGAGAGATAATAACAGTAAATTAAATAGTAATAATAATAATTGTCCGGTTATTGTTCATTGCCGCCTTGAGGCTGAAAATCTACAGAGTTTTTCTTAAACCAAGGTACAGTACAATACTTATTCTACCGTGGTGATGGGCTGGTCTATCAGAGTGAGAACTGAGCGATCTCTGCCATACCCATAGCTTACTCTGACTTTTCCTTTTACTTATATATTTTCTAGATCTCAAGTGACTGCGTCTCTTCCGTGGATTGACCTCCCAATCTACCAAGATTGGAAGTCAAAGCGTCACATTTTTCCTTTGCCCCTCAACTTTCTCTTCATAATTGCTCCGCACCCTCCTCAGCTCCCCGCCATGGAGTGGCTTCGGTCACCCAGGCTTTATTGTGGTCGGCAAGGAGGGTTCTGTGGGGTCGCTCGGCTATGGCCTTGGCCTTGCTCGGGGCCTTGGGGCTGTTCGGCCAGGCAGCTTGGGGAACAGCAACAACAACAAAACTTATTCTACCTTAACTACGAGGTCACATGCGACCTTTGGCGACCGTGAGGTGCCTGGCTTCCCACCAAGTACATACGCAGATACACTTTGTATTGGTGAGATGTGTAAGCTAACACAGGCTGATAGCAGCTTGGTTAGGGAGGAACCCACAATACAATTCTCTCCATCGCTATGGCCGAAACAAAACTTTAGGATTCTGATGGTGACTCAAACCTTTGCCCCGGCCCGTCGCGGTCAGAAACACAAAGCCTTAAACCACTGGACCACAGCGTGTGTATGCGCGCGCAAGAGAGAGAGAGAGAGAGAGAGAGAGAGAAAGAGTGAGTGAGTGAGTGAGTGAGTGAGTGAGTGTGTGTGTGTGTGTGTGTGTGTGTGTGTGTGTGTGTGTGTGTGAGAGAGAGAGAGAGAGGGAGAGGGGGTAGGGAGGGGGTAGGGGGGTGGTAAAGGGAAGGAGGAAGGAGAGAAGCAATAGTTGAATAGTGCAGTAAGCGAGGTCAAGAGAGCGAGCAAAAGGGGAGAAGGCTGGGTAAGGAAGGAGCTGGGGCTGAAAGGTATAAACATCTCTAAAAAGTATAAAAACACAGGTTTGAAAGCAGATAACTTCTTGTCCAAACGAATAAAATACCCTTAAACCATTTTTAATCATAAAGGTATTAGAAAATTTAAAAAAAAATATGAATTACTTACTGATAGAAAGAGGATACTAAAGATGTATTTTCATAATGCAAATGTAGTATAACCAAATTAAAATATCTTATTTATTCAAAATATGAAAGTAAATTAAAATACAGGTTATTAAACTGCGGCTAAACATTAAACACATAATTGTTTACCGTAATTTGCAATACAAACCTGTATTAATTGTTTATTTCAGTAATGAAAAGTATGTAGAAAAACATGTCGAAAGATAAAATAAGAATATATTCCTATTAACCAGTAAAACAAAAATAATTAACACATTTACCATATTGAGAGAGAGAGAGTGTGTGTACGTTACATAGATACACAGACGTTGCAGTACCTACTAGGCAGTTTACTTACTTGAGTTTAGTTGAGTTGTTTCGGCCTCCTCAGCGGCCTCGGCGAGAGTTGCTCCCCCCGAGTATGTTTGCTGCCAGTGTTTGATGCAGCAGGCTATTCGAGAGGGCAGCTCTCCCCCCCCCCCCCCCACCCCGCGAAGTATGGCTGATCAAGCACCGACTTGAGATGGTATTCCAAGGCTTTTTTGAATACTTCCGTTGGCACGTCCATCAGGTTTCTCACGTTCTCTGGCATTTTGTTGAAGAGGCTCGGTCCCCTGTTTGTCAACCAGGAGTCCCTCAGTGTGCCCAGAGCTCCCCTACACTTTTGGGGTGGGATGTTACAATACCTACCCCCTCTGTCACTCCAGTTCCATGATATTGTGGTGTGAAGGTTTGGCACTAGACCCTCGATAACTTTCCATGCGTAAATTATCAAGTATCTCTTCTTCTTCGCTCCAGTGAATATAAGTTAAGAGCCTTCAGCCTATCCCAGTAATGAAGATGTTTTACCGAGCTGATGTGGGACGTGAAATTTCTTTGAACACTCTCTATTTCGTATATTTCCCCGGCTTTGTGTGGAGATGTTAGCACACTGCAATACTCCAGTCGTGGGATCACCAACGATTTGAAAAGTGTTATCATTGGCCGTTCTTCTCGTGTCTTGAAAGTGCGCAGTATCCAACCTACAAGTTTCCTCGCCGCTACTGACTTGGCCCGATTATGTTCTTTGTTGGACATGTTTTCTGACATTATTACCCCAAGATCTTTAACCTCTGATTTTCGTGGGATTGGCAGGAGTGACTCTGTTAAGTAGGTTGTGGTTCTTTTAATTTCTCCATTTCCTCCATACCTTATCAGCTGAAATTTCTCTTCGTTAAATTGCATGTTGTTATCTTTGGTCCACCGAAATACAGCGTTCATGTCTGCTTGCAAGATTTCTTTGTCTTCTATTGTGGTTATTCCTAGACTTAGTTTTGTGTCGTCTGCAAATGACGAGACGCTGCTGTGCTGTACATTTACATCGATATCATTTATTAGTATTAGGAAGAGTAAGGGTGCCAACACTGTACCCTAGGGAACAGAGCTTTTAACCTCTGAACCTTCCGATACCGCTTGATTTACTGCTACTGATTGTCTTCTGTTAATGAGAAAATTATAGATCCACCTCCCCACCTTTCCGGTGATACCTTTTTCTTTCAGCTTATCCGCTATAATTCCATGATCACACTTGTCAAATGCTTTGGCAAAGTCTGTGTATATGACATCCACATTTCATTTCTCTTCCAGGTCATCTAGAACTTTGTCATAGTGTTCTAGTAGCTGCGAGAGACATGATCTTCCTGCTCTGAACCCATGTTGTCCTGAGTTGTGGAGCCCGTTTTCTTCCATGTATTCCGAGACTTTTCCTCGTAGTACTTTTTCAAAGATTTTGATGATGTGAGATGTTAGTGCTACTGGGCGGTAGTTTTTTGGCTGAGCTTTACTTCCTCCTTTGTGTAGTGGTGCAATTGTTGTGTTTTTCAGACTTTCTGGGATTTCTCCTGTATCTAGGCTCTTTCTCCACATTATGGCTAGAGGTCTTGCTAGCGATGTTTTGCAGTTCTTGAGCAGGACTGAGCTCCATGAATCTGGTCCTGGTGCTGAGTGGAGCGGCATGCTGTTTATTGCCCTTTCTATATCTATTGGCCCAAATTCTATATCCGATATGTGGAGGGGGGGCTCTGTTCTCGCCCATAAAGAAACTGTTTGGATTGTCAATAGCTTTAGATGGATCGGGTTGACTGAACACGGTTTCATACTGTTTTCGTAGAAGTTCACTCATTTCTTTGTCATCTGTTGTATATGATCCGTCGAGTTTGATGAGTGGGCCTATGCTTGATGCTGTTTGTGATTTTGTCTTTGCATATGAGAAGTACTTTGAATTTTCACCTATTTCTTGAACCGCCTTGTTTTCTTCTTCTATCTGCTGTATTTGATACGATATTCTCAGCTTGTGTTCAATATCCTCAATCTCCCTTTTCATTATGTTAATTTGCCTTTCCCGTAATCCCGCTTGGGAGAGCCGATGTGACAGTAGTTTTCTTCGTTTGTAGAGCCTTCTCCTTTCTCTGTCTTGCTTACTTCTGCGCTTCATATTTCTCTCTGGAATGTGATTCGAGCATACGTTCTTAACTAATTCATTTACTAGGCTAAGGCATTCCGGGGTTGTTTTGTCTGCCATTTGGACTTCCCAGTCTATTTTCTCTATCTTCTGGTTTATGCTTGGCCAATTTATATGTTTATTATTAAAGTTGTACTTACTGAATGGGCCTGTATACGATCTCCTTGTTTTGTTTGTTTGTAGGTACTCGATGTTGGTTAGCACCTCGATTATCCTATGGTCAGAATAAGTAGTATCTGATATGCTGGTATTGTGCACAATGTTCTCATTGTTTGAAAAGATCAGGTCTAGTATGTTTTGACCTCTAGTTGGTTCTGTGATGTGTTGGTTTAAGTTGTACATAGAACATAAATTAAGTAGTACTTTTGAGTGTGCATCACCATCTGCATTTAAGGGGTTTGGCAATATTTGGTGTTCTATTTGCCTCCATTTGATATTAGGTAAATTGAAGTCTCCCAACCATAGGATGTTAGGGGTTGGTGCCCCCAGTCCTTCTATAGCCGTTTTGATCTTATCCAGCTGGGGTTTGAACTCATGAAATGAGGCATCTGGAAGTCTGTATGTGAGGATAATTGCCAGGTTTAGACTCTCTATGTTTACCCCCAGTATCTCTACTACCTCATTGGAGTGGTTCAAAAACTCTGTACTTACTAGAGAATCTTTAATGTACAAAGCTACTCCTCCACAAGTTCTATGTTTTCTGTCTGACCTATGTAGATTATAACCAGGGATCCATTCTTCACTATCTTCGTGATTTTTAATGTGAGTTTCAGTAAGGGCCGCAAACATTGCATTCCCCTCTTCTAGCAGTCCTTGGATAAAAGGGACCTTATTTGTTCTACTGTTTTTTAGACCTTGTATGTTTGCATATATGAGAGGGGAGAGGCTGGGTGTGGTGGCTTGTGAGTTTACCACCTCAGGTGGTATTGGTGACCCTTGTGGTGGTGGTGGTGGTGGTCTCCCATTATTCCTCGTTGGTGGTACATCAGGTACTCCAGTTGATGTATATGTGCTTCTAGTTCTTCTACTCTGCTCCTCCATATTTTGTCTTTCTCTGGCCCTTTTTCTTTCCTTCGTTCTTGTGTGGCTAAAAAATGGTGTGAGGTCTTATCACCCTATGTGAACCTTTCACATGGTAGTTTTTACAGTACAGAGAGGATTTACACAGGGGTGAGTGATAATTAGTACATGATATATAAATATAATATATACCGTATATATATATATATATATATATATATATATATATATATATATATATATATATATATATATATTTTTTTTTTTTTTTTTTTTAAAGAAACAATGAACGGAGGAAGGAAAAACACAGATAAAACAAAAAGGTCCATGTGCCTAAAGGCATCCTCCATTCATAAAATGTTTGTAACAACTGGATTTAAACATTTGTAGATTGTAAGTTTGTGGAAAGCAATTCGAGGGAAGTGAATTCCAAAGAGTAGTAGTTCTAGGGATAAATTAATTTTGATAAGCAGAAGTTCTGCATTGTGGAGGAGAAAGTGTAAATTCATGGGCGCTCTCAGCTGCCCTAGTTCTACGGGGAAAGATGTGGAGAGGCGGCACAATTGAAGCAAGTTCCTCGGAACAATTGCTGTGAAAATATCTGTAGAATAATGCAAGGGATGCAACGTTTCTTCGTATGGATAATGTAGGAAGGTCCTGTGTGATTGCAGGGTTATTGATTAATCTAATAGCTTTATTTTGAATTTTGTCCAACTGCCTCAATGCAATCACTCCACTTCCACTCCACAGAGGTGAACAGTAATCCATCTGAGAACGCACATGACTTTTATATATTACGGCCAACTGCTCGTCAGTGAAGAATTCTCGAACTCTGTACAGGAGTCCCAGTTTTTTAGAGGCATTCTTAGCAATGCTTCTAACATAATGTGTCCAGCTCAAGTTAGTAGTTAATGTTACACCGAGAATGTCAATACTATGGGAAGTGGGAATATTTACATCATTAAAACATATATGGGAGTCAGTGAGATTCTGTCGGTTAGAAAATTGAATGTACTTGGTTTTCTGTGTATTAAAGGAAACTAGATTCTTTTGTCCCCATTCTTCAATTCTAGAAAGGTCCTGGTTCAGAGAAATTGCAGTGCTTATTTTTTAATTTATAAGATCGGGTTGGTGAAAGAATTGGTAAATGTGAAGGAACTGTGGAGTGTTGAGTCATCTGCTTAGGAATGTATTGGATTATGAGTGGTAGCTATGAGATCATTGATATGAATGAGGAACAGAATTGGGGCCAAAACTGATCCCTGGGGAACACCAGCATTTATTGAGTGAAATTGAGAATAAAGGCCATCTACCATTACACGTATTTTTCTGTTATGAAGATAAGAAGAAATTAGTGGAACTAATGATGCAAGGCCGTAGTGTGACATCTTCGACAATAAGGATTGATGCCAGACTCTATCAAATGCCTTTGATATATCCAGTGCTATTGTATGTGTTTCACCATGTTGGTCTGTAGCTTGGTTGATTTGATGCGTAAGAAGGCAAAGAATGTCTGCAGTTGATCGACATCGTCTAAAACCATATTGCCTATCACTGATTAATTTATTATTCTCAAGATGCTTAATTATGTGATTATTAATATAATTTCAAAGACTTTACCAAGAGTGGAAGTTATAGCTATTGGTCTGTAGTTTGATGGATCTGAAGAGGCACCTTTTTTAGGAACTGGATGGATGTTTGCTTCTTTCCAGGGTACTGGGAAGCATGAGGTATGAGTACATAGACGGAAAACATTTGCCAATACAGGAGCGAGCACCAAGGAGCAATTCTTAAGTACTATTGGAGGAATTTCATCTGGACTAGGAGCCTTATCTACTGAGAGATTCTGCAAAATAGTTTCGACATGTCTGGTGTGGATCTTAAGTGAGGGAATTTCAGGCGAATTAAAATTAAGTACAGGGACATCTTGATTTATTTCATCTAAGGTTGAGTTGGTGGAGAAAATATCCGCAAGAAGGTTAGCTTTACCTCGTAGGTCACTTACAAGATTGCCAGTCGGAGATTTTAATGGTGGAATGGATGAAGCAGTTGTGAAGTTGGATTTGAATGAGTTAAGAGTAGACCAAAATATTTTGTTATCATTTGGATTATTTAGAAGTTTATTTGCCTGCTTGTGGAGAAAGTTTGATTTAGTTAGGTTTAATACAGTTTTGGCATGATTTCTGATGTTTCTAAAGTAATTAAAGGATTCATGTGTTTTTGATCTTGTGTATGCATTGTAGGCTATTGCTTTTTGTTCAGTTACTCTAGCACAATTATGGTCAAACCATTTAGGTGAATTAGATCTTTAAATGTACTTTTGATGAGGAATAAAAGTTTCCATTCCAATTTTTACAAAATCTTGTATGTGGCTCAAGGTGGAGTGTGCATCATTAGAAAAGAAAGAGGTCCAGGGAATATCAATAAAGAAACCTTGAAGACCCTCCCAGTCTGCCCTATCGTAATGCCATTTAGTCACCAAAACAGGTTCAGAGTGGGAAGGTGTGGTAGGTGATAGACAGGTGGCCTGTATCAGACAGTGATCAGAAGATCCAAGCGGGGACCTCACTGTAACATCATAATTTTCTGAATTGGTTGTTAAAAATAAGTCCAGTAGGTGGGAATTATGATTAGGATTATCTGGTACATGGGTGGATTGGTTGACTAGTTGAGTGAGATTAAATGAGTCTGCAAATAGCTCACATTCAAGACCAGCATCATCAGTCCTGGCTGAATGAGTGAGCCATTCAACATTATGGACATTAAAATCACCCAACACAGTGATTTCAGAAGAAGCATTTAAGTTGAGGACACCGAGTTGTGAGGACAGAGAATCAAAAAGACTTTGCTCTGGAGGAGTATTTGGGGAACGGTAGATGCAACATATGTATTTAAATTTACCAGCATAAATTAATTTGTATATAGAATAATCAAAATAGGGACAATTGAAACTAGTAACCTCCTCCAGGGCAATTTCAGATTTTGCGAAGCAACATACACCTCCTTTAGGTCTGAAATTTTGGAGCAGTTGATAACCTGGAAAATTAAATCTAGACGTGTCAGATGTGGATGTTACTTGAGTCTCTGTCAAAAAAAGGAGAGTAGGGGATTCTGCTTGAAGAAATTGGTGTACAGAATTGATGTTAGAGTGAAGTCCCCTTATATTGCTAAAGAAAAAGCTGCACCGACGAGCAGCTTTGGGACGTTGCAATGCTCTTGACACAGTCGCATGATGACGACCGGGAGGGCCCTGTGTCAATGACCCAACCCTGCCGGGGGTGGATATCCGAGGGACCACCAGGTTTGCTCTTAACAATTGTACTGCCATATTTATTGGGTAAGGTGTATGGTGTTACATGTATGATATGTAGTGGGAAGAGTAGTGTTTTATGGATAGAGGATAGCGATGTAGGGCAATGTCGTGAAGTTGGATGTGTATGTTATATAAAGAGGGTTTTCCTGATACCCCTGATGTGTGAGGCAGAAAGATGTGTATCCAGCTACCAAGGTCTGGGAGAGAAAATGGAATTCAGGCTATTCCCTGAGTCTCCCGAAACCTTGGCGGTAGTACTTCCCTGGGCGGGGCTGCCTACCCCTACTACCTACATATATATATATATATATATATATATATATATATATATATATATATATATACTGTATATATATATATATATATATATATATATATATATATATATATATATATATATATATATATATATATATATCTGTGTGTGTGTGTGTGTGTGTGTGTGTGTGTGTGTGAAGGCTCTCTTCCCACCCACCAATCCCTCTGACGTTTGGGTCGGCAAGACACATACTTAGAAGAATAAAGTCGAGAGTATCTACTGGGAAATTTATAGTAAAGACGTAAATAGGATTATTACTTTGTTTTTAAATTTACATATGTACAAACATACATTCTACCCATACATACACTCGGTCCAAGAAGTATCTGCACCCCTATGCTGATCATCTGGTGTGTACAGCTCGGTAGGGTTGGCACCTTTCTATCAAGCTGTACTCACCAGATGATCAGCGTAGGGGTGCAGATACTTCTTGGAGCGAGTGTACATATACTGAATATGCAATTAAATATATATCATTCATTTTGTCTGCCAGTGAACCCCGGCTCGGCAGACCGTGCAATTTCCATTATTATTATAAACTTATGTATTGTATTTCCTTATTGGCAATACATTATTTTTACTTTTACCTTACTTTACATACTGTATGTATGCATACAGTATACTGTATATATACACATACACACACAGAGTATACACACATTCATAAGTAAACACGTACACAACAAACGCACATATATACATTTACATACATATACTGTACATATTATACACATTCACATACTATATTACACCAGCCTCCTCTAGATTTAAGTCGAGTTTCTTCTTGAAGACGTCATTTGTATTGGTCTCTACCACCTTCTCTGGGAATCTGTTCCATTCGCTTACGACACTGTAGATGAAGACATTTTTAGTAGCATCTACTGTAGGTTCACCATCCTGGTTTTTAAATTGAGATTGAGAGAGAGAGAGAGAGAGCGAGCGAGAGAGTTACAAGGAGTTACAAGAAATAGTATCTCAGAGACCTTGCGGTCCATTCCGGGGACATACTCGAAGTGGAAGGAGAGATACTGTTTTGTACACTACACTCATTACAGAATGTGCAAAATACTAGTAGTATCTACTCTCTAGTGTTTTGCACATTCTGTAATGAGTGTAGTGTACAAAATACTAGTTGTTCATTTTTTTTTTTTTTTTTTTTCTATATTCCAACTTACTTCCTCTCGGGCATAGGCTGAGAGCCTTAACATTCACCGCTTTACAATGAACAGTGAAGCCCGTGAGGTCTTGTTCCAGTATAGGGAGTGAGACATGTGAAGCACGTAGAGTACAACGAGCACCTGCCATCTTGCCTTCACATGAGGCACGGTGCTCACTCATGGCCCGAAACGACCCCATCTCTGAAGCCACCTCGTTCCCGTGCTTCACTGTCTCATCCCCTACACTCATACTCTAACACTTACACACACACAACGCCACCTGTTGAGAAGATAACTCACCAGGCATTGCACCCCTATAGCATATTTTGAATATGGGAATATTCATAGTGCTATTTAATCAGGGAACAATGAGGGTATTTTATTGACGTTTCGGTGGGCTTGTGGTAATGCACTGATACCAGGTACAGCACAAATTCCATCCCAATAATATCTTCCCATTGATACATCGGGATTTGAACCCGGGACCTTTGGATTACCAGGCCAGTGGCAAGACCACTCCACCACACCTCCCCTAATACGTGTTGCTAGCCCCAAACGCGCGCGCAACTGTGGCTTTCAACCATCCGACACATCCCCTTTTATTGATGTGCATCACACATATTAAATACAAATAATTTGTTTTTGTTTTTTTTCTTTTTTTACTATCTACTCTCTCTCTCTTGGTGATGGGCTGGTCTATCAGAGTGAGAACTGAGCGATCTCTGCCATACCCATAGCTTACTCTGACTGTTCTTTTTACTTATATATTTTCTAGATCTCAAGTCTCTTCCGTGGATTGACCTCCAAATCTGCCTACCTAGAAGTTGGCAGATTGGAAGCCAAAGCGTCACATTTTTCCTTTGCCTCTCAACTTTCTCTTCATAATTGCTGAGGGGCACAGGGCCCTGGGTGGGGCTTTGGTTTCCTGGGCGTTTCCGCACCCTCCTCAGCTCCCAGCCACGGAGTGGCTTGGGTCACCCAGGCTTTATTGTGGTCGGCAGGGAGGGTTCTGTGGGGGCGCTTGGTTATGGCCTTGGCCTTGCTCGAGGCCTTGGGGCCGTTCGGCCAGGCAGCTTGGGGAATAACAACAACAACTATCTACTCTCTTCTTGAACTGCTCTACTGAAGAACTGTTTACAACTTCTGAGGGAAGTTTGTTCCAGGTAGAACAGATCTTATATGTGAACACATTTCCACAAGTACTAGTGCTGAACCTTTTCAATTCTAATTTCCAGCCATGGTTGTGTGTTGTATTCATATTGAGGCTAAACATGTTACTATAATCCACATTGTCTAACCCATTAAGTATCTTAAAAACTTCAATGAACAGACCTCGTAGTTCGCGTGTCTCCACTGAAAAGAGATCAAGAGCTCTCAACTGGTCCTCATAGCTCAGTCTTCTAATAGATGGAATAAGCTTTGTAGCCCTTGCTTGTACTCTTTCCAGTCACTCTATATCTTTCCTGAGTGGTGTAGACCAGAAATGTACAGCATACTCCGGGAGAGGCCGTATCAGAGCGTTGTAAAGTATGAGGACTGACTTGGAGTTTGCTAGGCCGATATGCATCACCTTGCACTTTTCCATGTTTAGAGGCATCTGCCATGTCTCCCACCATTCACCCAGTTTGTTGAGGTCCATCCTAAGCTGTTCAACCCCTTTGGGGTCCTTCACATTCATTCCAAGCTTTATGTGATCTGCAAACTTGGAGATCACACTCAACAATCCAATATCAATATCATTGACATATGTGATGAACAGAAATGGGCCAAGGACAGATCCCTGTGGAACTTCAGAAGTAACTGGAGTCCACTCAGAAGAAACACCATTGATTACCACTCATTGTTGTCTACCTACTAGCCAAATTTATATCTAATTTGCGACCTCTGAATTAATACCTAGTGTACTCACTTTTGACATTAGCCTGCAATGAGCCACTTTTTCAACAGATATTTGAAAACATAAGTAAAGGATGTATATGTCTCTACTTTTGTCTTACTCACTCAGCATTTCGGGGAAAATTCCAGCAAATTGGTAAGACATGATCAGTGTCGCCTAAATCCATGTTGGGAATCTGTAATTAAATTGTGGATTTCTAGATAGTCAACGAGAGATATATACCGTATATATATATATATATATATATATATATATATATATATATATATATATATATAGAGAGAGAGAGAGAGAGAGAGAGAGAGAGAGAGAGAGAGAGAGGAAAATAGTCAGTCGGACAAGTAGACATAAATAACATACACATGCACACATACACAACTCACACGCATGCAATTATAGACGTGACGCAAATACACCTATAATGCTAATGATCCCTTATCATGACTAAAGGGACACACAAACACACACACCCATTCACACAAACAAACACCCACACACACACACACACCCACACAAACACCCACGCCCACCCACACACAAAAACACACCCACCCACACACACACACCTATAATACTAATATTCCCCTATCATGTCCAGAGGGCCGTATCTGCAGGGGAGAAACTCGTGTACACAGATTCACAGTCCTTTCGTACACAGGCCAATTCACACTCACATCTTATCGTCAATAACTGTTTTTGTTTTGCTTTATTAGTATTATCTACCTCTTTTAGTATTAAGTATTAGTATTAATTAGTATTTAGTATTAGTAATATTTTAACTTTTCCATCGGTAAAGTGAGCTTAAGTTAGAATAGGTAGGCAAAGTTAAGTTTGAATGGGTTAAATTAGGTATGGACTCTTAATTAAGGCCATTTCTCAAACACATTTCTCATTTTAGTTAGACCTATTGTACCAGCCGTCCGGCTGGCTTACTTGATAGCGTGCCTGATTCCCATCTTGAAGGTCTCGCGTTCAATCCCCGCTCAGATTGAAAAGTTTTTCTGGGATATAGCCGGCGGTTACCATCTCCCCATAAACAAGGGGGATGGGTAATGGTCTCTGGTAGACTAAAGAAAGCCAAGCGCTTGTGAATCCTCGAAGGAGGAGATACGGGCACTATATAAGTAACCAGACGATTATTATTATTATTATTATTATCTCAAACAAAATTATATACTGCAATCGAAGTTGGATACGCTTAATTGTGTGGCCGTCGTTGGAAACAGGAATTAGTCCACTGCTGGCCCTGGGAAAGGACTTCTCTCAAACCTTTCCAGCTTGTCAACGTGTGGGTAATTCCTAATTGTTTAAAGAGGGAGTCACACCAACGTTTTGCTACGGCAATTCGAATACCGGCAATTGAAATGGAGGGTAATTGACGCATCTTTGGCGGCTTAATTATCATAAAACTGTATCTTCCCCCCAAAAATAAATAAAAATAAATAAATAAATAAATAAATACCGGTATATATATGTACCGGTATATATAAATAAAATAAAAGCAAAATAAATATATAAAACAAATAAATATATAAAAACAAAACAACTGAAATTCAATATATATACCGGTATATATATATATATATATATATATATATATATATATATATATATATATTGTATATACATTGTGAGTATTACATAAAAATTGTAAGTTAGGCTAACATATATCAACTGAGAACATGAGCCAAATAACTGACTCTTACTTGGTCCTTCTATTTACCTTTACCTAACATGAAATCTATTTGCAACCATCTAACCCATGAGAGACACTAACCTTTATTAGATCCAACATAAAATTATCTAAATAATACCAATCCATCATTAATAATGGAACCGTATCTGACCTAAATCAACCCACACCCATCCCAGTCTGATCTACCTTCAACCGAAAGCTGTAGATAAGCGAGGCAGAGCGGTGACAGATTTCCAAATGGGCCAACAAAAAAGAAAGAAAGGTGTTATGATGAGGGAAGTGATTATAATTCCGCAGGTACCAGCGTTTCCCGAACCCTTTTACTTTTGCTGACAGGACGTTTTGTGTGTTTGGTTTGTTTTGCCCAATACCCATTTTGCCCAGTCTTTTTGGTTGTAAATAAAATCGGCCAAAAGTGCATACAAAAGGGGATGGAAACCTTGTTTGGTGCTAATATTCATTGTGCATACATTGAGCATCTGTAGCCTACAGTTTTTGCTTGGGACTGGCCAAGTCTCTTCGAAATCCTTCGTTCTTTCTCGATATATTGTGCGTGCGAAGACAGACAGATTATGTCATATTGATATATGGGGGTTAAAGCCTTAATCATGAAAAACAAGTGTGAAGCGTGCAGAAGAAATACCTCAAATATCGCGATTGTCGAGCGATAAATTGGAGTAGAGCACAATTTTAAGCAAGAGTTTATAGGATCCAAATGAAGGATCTGATCATGTACAGTAGTAATCTATTCCAGGCTGGTCCAACTACAGGCCCGCGGGCCACAGGTGGCCCACGGGTTGATTATTTATGGCCCACAAGCACTCGACTCTCATTTAAAATAGTGGATAAAACACAATATATAACACTAAACTGGTATGGTACATGATGTCTTCATACATTAGTGAAGTCTCTCTCTTTCTCTCTCTCTCTTCTGACCCGAATGTGAACCGTAACTACTTGTCTAATTCCTGTTAATTCTCTCGCTCTCTCTCTCTCCTGCTCCAAACGTGATACGTTACAGTACTTACTATGTGTTCATTTCCTGTTAATTCTCTCTCGTTCTCACTCTTGGACAGACAGTGTTGCAGATTTATCAATTTCTCGCTAGATCTTGATAAATGTGACTTAGCATTAATTATTGTTACCGTATCTAACAACGGAAATCCTAAATATACAGTATTCTGGATTCTGAATATTCGATATTTGTGTATTTACGTATTGTATATTCTGGATTCTGAATATTGGATATTTGTGTATCTACATATTGTATTAGTTTCCCAGCAACATTAACGAACATAGTACACAAATTAACCTTGAATCTTTGAAAGAAAAAACGCAAACAATGGCAACCCTGACAGTAGGCCCAGTCGAGTCACCAGACTCACCACCCGTCAGTTTGCCTCCGTTTTGCAACCTAGTAAGTGCCGCACATATCATATTTCCAACCACCTTTCAAAATGAGTGTGTGTGTGTGTGTGTGTGTGTGTGTGGCCCACGGCATTAAAGGTATATGCTGAAGTGGCCCATAGTTTTCTAGAAGTTGGACCAGCCTGAATTCTATTCATTCATTCTCAGTATATTGTGCAATAAGACAGGACAACATTCACACGCACGCAGCTAGCTCAGTGGTACCGTTCCCGCTTGCTACATAGCAGACTCGTGATTAAATCTGGCTCAGGTTAGTGAATGTTTTCTGAGACATAGCTGGCGATTACCATATCCTTTGAGCAAGGAGATGGGTACTTTCCATTGATGATAATGGTCTAGGAAGCAGGACAATATGAGGCAAAAAGTCAAACCCTGGATATTACAATTATGAGTACAAATGAGTACTGAGAGTGTGTCTGGTTCTATAGGCGACAGTTCAATAGTTGGCGTTTGAGAGAGAGAGAGAGAGAGAGAGAGAGAGAGAGAGAGAGAGAGAGAGAGAGAGAGAGAGAGAGATGTCCGAGATTGCGAGATAAGACAGTGAGATAGTGGTGATGCAGCTTTTAGAAGAGAGAGTTGCCACGGGCAACGGGGAGACAACCAGGCGTGGTAGGTCTACAAAAGTAACACCACGAACGAGCTGCAACACTCAGACTGTCTCAACGACTCACTTGCCATCTGGAATTAAACCTGACTTCCCCATGTTGAGCGATTGAATCTATAGGCTGTAAGCCTATGTCTATAGGTAGTGTTGGAAGGTAAAAACATATATAAAAACAAATAAATAACACACACTCACACTGAAGGTATCTAGTATAAAAGTTAAAGAGGCATGAATAATGACACGAGGAATATAACCACCAACTATGGTATTTTTCCGTGCAATAGTATTGGAGATATTTCCATATTTATGTGTAGGGGTCAAAACCTTCACAGCCTCCATTGGTGAATAGAAACATCATTTGAGGAGGAGCAATTTATTGACAACGTTTCGCAGATAGCTTCTGCACACACACACACACACACACACACACACACACACACACACACACACACACACAGATAGAAACAATATCTTGCGCTTCACAGATACGGCGATGTTTAGGATAATTACTCCAACTAAATCTAACTTGACCCACCATAACCAAACCTAACATAACCAAAACAAACGTAATCAATCTAAACCTAAGTTGATGTAACATTTAGGCCGATTTGGAGTGTGGCCATTTTCACATGCTCCCATCTCGTTGTTTACATTCAAGCCCATTTGTTTACATATATATTTTGGTGCAAACTGTTATATAGCAAATTTGGGTATTAAGATAATTATATTTTAATTTAATTACTAATTAAATATTTGAATTCAGAGAGAGAGAGAGAGAGAGAGAGAGAGAGAGAGAGAGAGAGAGAGAGAGAGAGAATAGTATGGAATTTCATCATTATTAACTGGATGATTTTGAAGATAAACAATTGGCAGATGATTTTAAATATTTACTCTCAAATTACCCCATCCAGAAAATAAGAGGCGTAGGCTAATTAAGTAACACCCCGTTCTTAACATTAATCATCAACTACAAACCCCAATGCACTTGAATAAACTAATGAAAGCATATGGTCCTCCCGGGATTCGAACTCGGGACACCACACCCAGAACATAAGCATCTAAACCATTACACCACAAACATCATAATTAACCTATACAATTGAAAAATACGTAAACATCAATGAAATACACGAACACATATTTATTTTTATTCTTTATTTTTATTAATTTCACCACAACACCACACCCCCAATGAACTTAATTAAAGTATATATGATCCACCGGGATTCGAACCTGGGTTATCACACACAGACTTTTGCCACCTTAACCATTACACCGCCAGGACGGTTAAAGGTTTAACGCAGGTATTCATACATACAGTCATAATCTACACAACTGAAAAGCTCGCTAACACAACTTAACAAACACATGAATACAACTTTCACACACACACACACACACACACACACACACACACACACTCATAAACTACACACACCCTGATGACCCACCCCTTACCTCTTCCCCAAATAGACAACCAAGGTGATGAAAGACAACAAATAGAGACAAGTGGGTTATTGACCAATTCAGACCTGACTCACCACTGTTTAGGGGGGGTCACCTGCGTTGTTCTCTACTTTTCTCTCTTTCTCTGGCTTGTATCCATTCGGCCCCATTCAGCCTACTGTTTTAAGACGTCTATCCCCATCCAGGTGTCAATTTATTCCTGGCGAGCGATTGGAGAAATCCGGCGTCGCCGGAGACATTTTTCTATCGAAAAATGTACAAATTTAGCCTGCTAACAACAACATTAAAACAAAAGATGCTGGCTCGCTATCGCTCGCCAGGATAAAATCAACACCTGGATGGGGATAAACGTCTTAAAACAATAGGGTGAATGGGGCGGAATTAATACAACCCAGAGAGAGAGGGAGAGAGGAAGAATAAAACGAGGTGTGCTCCCTTAACCTTTACCCTTTACCCTTTCCTCCTCCTCCTCCTCCTCCTGTGTTGCCTTCTTATCCACCTGTCTTCCTTTTCTCCCTTCTACTGTATCATTTATTCATTATTTGTCTTCTTTTCACCTTCCTCTTCAACTCCTCTCCTTCGCTTCCCACTCTTTCAATTCACGTTTTTCTTCTATTCTCTCCCAGTTGCCCCTTCCTCTCTTACCCTCTCTCTTTCTCCTCCCCCTCCCTCCACCACTTCCCTCGTGTATAGAAAGGCTGAGGATAACTGCGCTAAAAATCCAAGTCCCCTCCCAGCCTCCAAGGACGCCACCCACTGTTTTTAAGGGAGCCCACCTCGCTTTTTTTCTCTTTCTCTTTCTCTCTCTTTGGTTTGTATCCATTCGGCCCCATTCAGCCTACTGTTTTAAGACGTTTACCCCCATCCAGGTGTCAATATTTTCCTGGCGAGCGGTAGCGAGCCAGCATATATATATATTTTTGTTTTAACAGCAAACTAAATTTGTAAATTTTTCGATAAACAAATTTCTCGGGCGAAGCCGGATATCTCCATACAACGCTGGCTCGCTATCGCTCACCAGGAAGAAATCGACACCTGGATAGAGATAAACGTCTTAAAACAGTTGGCTAATTGGACCGAATGGATACAGGCCAGGGAAAGAGATAAACGGAGAGAAAGATAAAAACAAAACGGTGACCCCCCTTAAACCCAAAATATTTAAAGAAGAGCTGGAACAGGAGGCCAGGAGGTACGTTGCCGTCAGCTGCCATCACCAGTAATAGTGGACGAGGGCTGCTGGATGTTGTCAATGGTGAAAGAGAGGTGTCAAGGGTGGTGTTATTACTGTTGATAGTGGATTCCAGATTGGTATTGATAGTGGAGTCAAAAGTGTGGTACCGGTAGTTAGTAGTGTCAGACGGATGGTATAACTGGTGTCAGAGTGATGTAAGAGAGATATAGTAAGTGGTGTCAGGAATGTTGTTGTTAATGGTAGCAGAGTGGTGTTATCAGTGGTGTCAAGAGTGGTGTTGTCAGTGGTGTCAGAGTGGTATTGATAGTGGAGTCAAAAGTGGTGTAGTGCCAGACGGATGGTATAAGAGGTGTCCGAGTGATGTTGTAAGACAGATATAGTGAGTGGTGTCAAAAATGTTTTGTCAACACCAAATAGTATGTGGCTAGGAGACTTTAACCTACCAAACATTAAATGGAGACAAGTAGAACACCAAGTAGTGGCAAATTACACCATGGAAGCAAATACGAGAGCTTTTTAAACTTTGCGACTGTTTTAGTCTTAACCAGCATATTGCCGAACCCACACGGGAAAACAATATCTTAGACCTTGTCTTCACTAACAATGACTCTCTAGTACACAGCATAAACATATCGGACACAACATACTCAGATCATACATTAATAGAGATCAAAACAACCTTGGCAAGTGTTCAGACAACCTCAGAATCGAGACCAAGAACCGGCCCTTTCAGTAAATTTAACTTCAATAACAAAAATATTAGGTGGGAAGAGGTAAATCAAGAAATGGAGGAAATAGACTGGGAAGATTTAATGAATAACCTGACACCGCAGAATGTCTTGACCTAATAACAGAAACCATGACCCAAATCTGTAGCCACCACATACCTGAAAGACAAACAAGACGAAGAAGCAAACAAGATCGGGAAAGAAGGAAGCTGTACAGAAGAAGAAAATTACTCACACAACGACGCACACATCAAAATCTACAGGATAGGCAAAAGGCCAAAATACATAGAGAAATTGTGGAAATTGAACATAGGCTAAGAATATCATATGAACTACAACATATGGAAGAGGAGAGGAAAGCTATTGCAGGTATAAAGGAAAATTCCAAGTACTTCTTTTCATATGCCAAACTAAAGGCTAAATGAGCATCAAACATCGGCCCACTAAGCAAAGGGGATGGTTCACAGGGGACAAAAAGGAAATGAGCGAACTCTTACGCCGGCAGTATGAAATGGCCTTCAGTGAACCTGATGAAACAAAAGCCATCAGAGACCAAAACATATTTTTCATGGAAACCTCTTTCACGGAAACCCCCCAGATGCTGGATATTGATTTTGGTCCAAAAGGCATAGAAGAGGCCATTTCCAACATGCCATCCCACTCGGCACCAGGCCTGGACTCATGGAATTTGATCCTAATGAAGAAATGTAAGGAAAACCTCTCAAAACCCCTGGCTATAATGTGGAAAAGTCTAGACACTGGTGAAATACCAGATAGCTTAAAAAACGCAATAATTGCCCCACTGCATAAAGGAGGGATTAAAGCACTACCAAAAAACTACCGCCCAGTAGCTCTAACCTCCCACATCATAAAGTTTTCGAGCGAGTCCTGCGAAGCAAAATCTCAGCATTCATGGAGGTAAATGAACTACACAACACCGGTCAACATGGGTTCAGAGCGGGAAGATCATGTCTCTCACAACTTTTGGAACATTATGACAAAATTCTTAAAGTGCTAGAAGAAAAGAAAAACGTTGATGTCATCTACACCGATTTTGCTAAGGCATTTGATAAATGTGACCATGGTATAATAGCCCGCAAACTAAAAGCAAAAGGTATAACGGGGAAAATCGGACGGTGGATATACAATTTCCTCGTAAACCGGAAACAATCAGTAGCAGTAAACCAAGTCACATCTGAGCCTTTGGATGTCAAAAGCTCAGTGCCCCAAGGAACAGTGCTAGTGCCCCTTCTGTTCCTCATTTTAATTTGCGACATAGATACCAACACAAGGCACAGTACGGTGTCGTCTTTTGCGGATGACACAAAACTAAGCAAGATAGCAAACACACAAGAGGAAACGGGCCAGCTGCAGGAAGACATAGATGTAGTGTTCCAGTGGACCAGGGAAAACAACATGCAATTCAATGAAGAAAAATTCCAATTAATAAGGTACGGAGAAAATAATGTCGTTAAAGAGAACACAAACTACCTAACAGAATCTAACCACATAATAGAACGGAAAGACAGTGTGAAAGATCTTGGGCTGTTAATGTCTGAAAATATGGGTTTCAAAGAACATAACCAGGTCAAAGTTGCGGCTGCGAAACGTTTAACGGGTTGGATTCTGCGTACATTTAAAACACGCGGTGAATTACCTATGATAACGCTCTTCAAATCTCTAGTGCTACCGCGGCTTGAATACTGTAGCGTATTAACATCCCCATACAAAGCATGTGAAATAAATGACTTAGAGAGTGTACAAAGAAATTTCACTTCGCATATAAATTTGGTAAAACAGCTACACTATTGGGAGTGTTTAAGAGCACTGAAATTGTACTCGCTGGAACGTAGAAGAGAACGTTACCTAATAATATACACATGGAAAATCGCAGAGGGTTTAGTACCAAACATACATGCTCTAATAGTCATGAAATTCAGTGATAGGAGAGGCTGGGAATGCAATATCCCCCGGATGAATAAGAGGGGTGCTATGGGCTCTCTGCGAGAGGGCTGGTTATCACACAGAGGCCCACGTCTCTTCAGCAAACTCCCACGGCGAGTAAGAGACATAAGAGGCATCTATTTAGACAACTTCAAGAGAGCTCTCGATGTCGAACTGCAAAAAGTGCCAGACGAGCCCATCTTCACAAGGGAGCGTGCTGTCTCTTCAAACAGTCTGCTGCACCAAAACACAACCCACAACGAGGGGCGACGTGCTCCTCGGTGCTACTAGGAGAGTGGCGAACACCACCTTAGGTACGGTAACCTTAGGTTAGGTAAGTAGGTGTCAAGAGTGGTGTTGTCAGTGGTGTCAGAGTGGTATTGTCAATAGTGTCAAGAGTGGTGTTGTCAATGGTGTCAGAGTGGTGTTGGCAATGGTGTCAGAGTTGCGAGGACGGCAACCTACAAAGGAATTAAATACTAATCCGTCAAGAACCGCGAATTTGGATAAATCTCCACCAACACGACCCAAATTCAAAACCGTCAGGGATAACGACCGAGGACCGAGGACAGCCATGAATGTAAATGTAGATCCGACCAGAACCAAAAATTCGATGAAAGAACGTTCTGCGAGTTCTAAAACCGCAACTTTAAAGGTTTTCTATACAAACGCTCGTAGCATACGCAATAAATTTTCAGATTTAGAGGAACTAGTGTTTACAGAAAATTATGATGTGATTGGCATAACAGAATCTTGGCTCAATACAGAAGATAGAGACTTTTTAGCAGAGTATTCACTTCCCGGTTATGTAATGTTTGAGAACAGCCGAATAAATAAAAATGGAGGTGGCGTTTTATTTTATATCAAAGGAAGTCTTAACCCGACCCTCGTGTCAAAACCTCAAATTGTGAACGTCGACACATCTTTTGTGCTAATAAAGAATAATAAAGGTACAAAAATAATACTTGCGTTAATATACAGACCTCCAGCTCAATCAGTGCAAACTGACCGAGAAATTTACGAACAAATTGCAGATGTAAGTAACTCACAAGATACCGTAATTTTTGGCGACTTTAATTTACCTGTGACCAAGTGGGGCGATACTCTTACTTCACACTCCGGACATGACTTGTATACGAACTTGCAAGAGAGTTCGCTTTATCAATTTGTTCGAACGCCGACCCGTGGTAATAACGTTCTTGACATTGTACTTGCAACAAAAGAAGAATTGATAGAGAATTTGAATGTTGGTGATGAATTCAGTAACAGCGACCATCGTACGATAACTTTCACTTTAAAGTTTACTAGTAACGAACCAAATAGTAGCATCGAAAAAGTCCCTAATTTCAAGAAAGCAAACTTCCATAAACTTAGAGCTATGTTTAAAGAAACTGACTGGAGCTTTTTAATTAACAATAACGACATAAATACATCTTGGAAGTTATTCGAAACCACTTACCTAAAAGCAGTGCAAGACTGCATACCATCGAAAATACGGCGTCCAGGCCATAATAATAAGCCCAAATGGTGGAATAAAGATATTTCAAACTGCCTGCTTGCTAAAAAATTTGCTAATGATAGATTAAAATCCTCACAAAATGACGAAGAACGGGTGAAATTTGTAGAGCTACGACGCAAAGCCAAAAAGTTAATTAAGCAAAGTAAAAAGACCTTAGAGTTACATATTGCGAATCAAAGTAAAACAAACCCGAAAGAATTCTATAGTTATATCAGAAAGAAAAAAGTAGTTACTTCAACTGTTGGACCGTTAGTCGATGAAAAAGGAGAATACACCAAAGACGAAGTACAAATGAGTAATGCCCTCAATACCTTCTTTGCATCAGTTTTTACAACCGAAGACCTCAGTGATATCCCTACACCATCGCCGATTCAGATTGATATTTCAGATGTTCTAAGCAATATCACCGTTACAGAGAGAGAAGTATTGAATTGTTTAGATAAACTCAAAGTAAATAAAACGCCAGGACCTGATACAATCTCGCCTAGAGTTCTAAAGGAAGCTAAGAATGAGCTCTCCAAACCACTGACATTACTATTCAATAAATCCTTGCAGTCTGGAACTATGCCTGATCAGTGGAAGCTAGCCAACGTAACACCGATATTCAAAAAAGGCAGCAAATCCCTACCCAGTAACTATCGTCCAATTAGCTTAACCTCAGTTGTATGTAAAATGCTAGAAACGGTCATACGAGACAGACTCGTAAATCACTTAGAGGAAAATAACATACTTAAAGATACTCAACACGGCTTTCGTAAAAAACGTTCCTGTTTAACAAACCTCTTAGACTTCTTCCACGATATCCTCAACCTCTACGATGAGAGTAAAGCTGTAGATATTATATACCTTGATTTTCAAAAGGCCTTTGACAAAGTTCCCCACAAACGTTTACTGCTAAAACTAAAAGCGCATGGAATACAAGACGGTGTGTTGAAATGGATAGAAAATTGGCTCAACAACAGAAAGCAAAGAGTAGTCATAAACGGTAAGGCATCTAAATGGACCAATGTAAGTAGCGGGGTACCCCAGGGATCGGTACTAGGACCAATTCTCTTTCTAATTTACATCAACGACATAGATGAGGGTCTCACCTGCACAATCTCAAAATTTGCTGACGATACAAAAATTGCAAATAGCGTACTCTCAAAAGAACAAGTTGACGATATGCAACACAATCTAGATAAATTGTCATGTTGGGCCCAAATTTGGCAAATGAGTTTTAATGCGGATAAATGTAAAGTACTACATGTCGGATACCTAAATGAGAAAGCAAACTATTCGATGAATGGCACTCAGCTTAAGAATGTAAACAGAGAAACTGATCTGGGAGTAACAATATCGAGTAACCTAAAACCGAGTCAACAATGTTCAGAAGTTGTTAAGAAGGCAAACAAAATAATTGGCTTTATAGGCAGGTCATTTGAGCATAAATCCAAAGAAGTTATCCTAACCCTTTACAATTCCTTAGTCCGCCCTCTTCTGGAATACTGCGTTCAATCCTGGTGCCCTTATTACCAAAAAGATATAAACAAGCTAGAACGAGTTCAACGTAGAGTTACCAAAATGATACCTAGCCTAAAGAACAAACCATACGAAGAGCGTCTTAGAGAATTAAATCTATTTCCTTTAACCCAGCGCAGATTAAGAGGCGACTTAATTCAAGTGTTCAAAATCATCAAAGGCATCGACAATATGAACTGTAGTAAGTACTTCACTATCGACCAATCTAATTACACACGGGGAAACGGTTGCAAAATTATTGGTAAATCTTTTAACTCACACGAATCTAAGAATTTCTTCTTCAATCGAGTTGTCAACTTGTGGAATGGGCTTCCCCGAAACGTTATAGACTGCAGCACCGTTGATTCATTTAAATTCCGCCTAGACAAATATCTCGCATCAAACCCGCGACTGACTGCGTTTGTAAATGAATAACTTTATCCTCCCCTCAGTTACTAACCCATATGTCCCCTACTAACTTCCTAGTCCTGCCACGTTAGTGGCAGGGCAGTAGTTCCCTTTCCAATGTTCCCTTACCCACTCTAAACCACTGTTTGGACACTTGATCCTCAGTGTTTTGGAGGACAAGCAGCCTAGAAGGGTCACTAGATCTGTTGTTGCTTGATTTCCTTTGTACTCCTTTGTACTTTGTAGAGTGGTGTTAAGAGTGGTGTTGACAATTGTGTCAAGAGTGGCGTTGTCAGTGGTGTCAGAGTGGTGTTATCAGTGGTGTCAAAAGTGGGTATCAGAGGTGTCAAGAGTGGTTATCAGTGGTGTCAAGAGTGGTGTTATCAGTGGTGTCAGAGTGGTGTTATCAATAGTGTCAGAGTGGTATTATCAGTGGTGTCAAGAGAGGTGTCAGAGTGGTGTTATCAGTGGTATCAGAGTGGTGTTATCAGTGGTGTCAAGAGTGGTGTCAGAGTGGTGTTATGAGTGGTGTCAAGAGTGGTGTTATCAGTGGTGAGTGGTATTATCAGTGGTGTCAAGAGTGGTGTTATCAGTGGTGTCAGAGTGGTGTTATCAGTGGTGTCAAGAGTGGTGTTATCAGTGGTGATAAAAGTGGTGTTATCAGTGGTGTCAGAGTGGTGTTTTCAGTGGTGTCAAGAGTGGTGTTATCAGTGGTGTCAAGAGTGGTGTCAAGAGTGGTGTTATCAGTGGTGTCATCAGTGGTGAGAGTGGTATTATCAGTGGTGTCAAGAGTGGTGTTATCAGTGGTGTCAGAGTGGTGTCAAGAGAGGTGTTATCAGTGGTTTCAAGAGTGGTGTTATCAGTGGTGTCAAGAGTGGTGTTATCAGTGGTGTCAAGAGTAGTGTTATCAGTGGCGTCAAGAGTGGTGTTATCAGTGGTGTCAGAGTGGTGTTATCAGTGGTGTCAGAGTGGTGTCAAGAGTGGTGGTATCAGTGGTGTCAGAGTGGTGTTGTTAATTATATCAATGTGGTATTGTTAGTGATATCGGACATATATTATAAGTGGAATCAAGAGGGGCCCCTCGGTGCCTGCGGTCAGTCAAGCTGAACATTTTAGATTCCTCTAATGTTCTCCATATGGCTTATTTCTAAGTCTGAGAATATTTTGTGTTATTCTTTGCTGTACTCTTTCAAGTTCAATTCTACATCCTTTAGATAGTAAGGAGACTAAAGTGTGTTTGTGTGTTTCAGATAGAGTTAGTAATGCCTTTAACTGATTTTTGGGGGGAACAATCATAATAATTTGAACTGTCTATACAATAAAATAATAATGTTTGAATTGAAATACATTCTTGTAATTATATAAATATACATGGAAAATGGTTCAGATATTATACGTGAGCGGATTGACGGTTTATGTTGGTCTGTGAAACCTACACAAACAGGTCATACCTACACAAACAGGTCATACGACTCACACACATACACGTGCTAACCAGCTTGTATCGTCTTCCGCGTGACAAAGCACACTGATCGTTTGCCATTGGATTATCTAAAGGAGTTATTACACTGGATTTAATTTCCGTCTTCTTTCGACTTTAGGCATATAATTGTCATTCATAAGGAATGACAATTATATGCCTACACAGGAATTGAGCACGATCGTCGTCATCTGCCGAAAAGACCACGAAACGGAAGATTTATTCATGACCACATAAATCGTAGATTTGATGAAATACAATGGACAATAAGTTAGTGTGATAGCCCCTTAATTAAGTGAGAGTTGTCATTATGTGCCATCAACAACTGTTAGTGACACATGTCTGATATGCTGTGGGTAATCAGGAGTGTCAGTTATCACAATGAAATACGTTGCTAGTGGGACATATTAGTACAAACTTGAATATAAACACCATGTGAGGAAGAGCACTTTATTGACAACGTTTCGCATATAGCTTCATCAAGCCAATAGTAAAAACTTGTCAGTGAAAGATGACAATAAGAAGTGTTACTGTGTAAGCTGCCTACTTACAAAAGCTGTCAATTCACATTACGATATAATTCAGTATAACTAAATATATTAATAACATTTAAAGAAGCAACATAAACAAAAATAATATTAGCTTCATATAAGACAATTGCTTATTAATTTATATATCCTCCCAGACGGAAATTAGTCGAACTATATATTGCTTATTCCGTGCAACTTTCTGAAAAAAATCCTCTCCCAGTAAAGATGCGAGAGCGACATTTTTTTCTCGTCCAACAAAAACACCTTTAGAAAGAAGTGTAAATCAATCCTTTTTTCACTTTTACCGCGGTCAGGTCGCCTGTACAAAAAGCTCAGAATATAAAGTTGAAGGGCCGAGCGACACCGCGTGGAAATGTAAGCCTGTTATTCCTCAGGAGGGATCTGTAAATAATACGGGAGGAGGGCAGGGCGACCACTGCTGCATTGTGTATACCTGGCCTGCCCATCGTCGTCCACCCCTTCCACTGTTAACACTACACCCTTCCTACTGCAACCTTTCCTCTAGTCTCATCCTCACCCCTCCCATGGTCCTGTTACACCTCTTCAGTTATGTATACCTGACCTGCTTATCGTCATCCACCCCTTCCACTGCTCACACTACACACTGATCACTCCAAGTCTTCCACTCTCCCTTCCTCACCCCTTCCGCAATATTGCCCACTCCCACCCCATCCCGAACCTCCCCCCTTCCTCAGGTCCCTTCACCCCATCCCTGACCTCCCTTCCTGTGATCCCAAGCACACCCCTCCCATGGTCCTGCTTCATGCACTCCGTTGTGTATAGTTGGCCTGTCCATCGTTCACTGCCCCCTCTCACACCTCTCCTATGGGCCTACCTCACCCGTCATATGGTCCTATCTCATTCCTTCCATTGTGTATTGCTGGCCTGCCAATCGTCCTCCCACTGACCTCACTCAAATGGCCCTACCACAACCCTTTCATGGCCCTCCCTCTCATGGAACACCCTCACCCCTCCCATACTCATTCACCTGGCCCTAACTCTCTCCCTTCCACGGCAACCATTCCTTGGCAAACAACTCTCCTTGCTCCCCAACTACACATTATCTCACTGGCAGCCACCTTCACACACGCCCCTTCTACACCCCCTCCCATTACCTGCATTTCCCATTTCCCTCCTCAGCAACCCATCTCCACAATGTACAATCACACAATACTCACCTTGCATTCACCTTCTTCTGACCCTTCCTCACTTTAAAACCAAGAATATTCCCTCAACCTTCAGGCTTCCCCTGAAACATACACAATCATTCTGCTATCTATGCTTTACCACGCCCTGCAGTTGGACATTATACCATAAGCCACCACATGCTTTCCCCTCCCTCGTCCTCACATTATCTCTGACCCTTCCAAATCAACACCCTTCTTTAATAATCAAACATATTCCAGTACCCACCAAACCTTCACCTACCCTTTCATTTGGCCACACACACACACACACACACACACATACATACACATACACACACACACTATTTTGGGCATCACATTGTTTTGTCGATACGCACCATATCTTCGCCTTTTACATATACAACGTAAAAAACAAAAATCTCTCGTCCTAAGGCACTATCACACTGTTCGACTAAAACAACACCTAACAAGATCTCTCCCATCGTTTTCTCCAGCTACCAATCATTTATCTTGGAAACTGCTTTGATTTACATTTTTGTTTTTTGCTCAAAATCTTCAGCTTACTCAAATATAGTGTCCAGTGTTCCTATTACAGTCACCCCACACATTATTTACATTATCTAATACCACACTCAAACACTATCACTATTTCTATTATTATCCAACTTCTTCCAACTACTCCAAAATCTGCTCTCAATCCTCTATATTTAATCCTCTACTAGCCTATATCACATACCTCACTTTATCTCCTAACAATGTTTCGAGATCCCTCATATGTAAGTTTTTTTAATACCCCATGTTTTCTTAATCATTAAAATTTCAAGCGAGTCCTGCGAGGCAAAATCTCGACAGTTATGGAAGTAAACGACCTACACAACACCGGTCAACATGGTTTCAGTGTGGGGGAAAATCGTGTCTCTCACAACTATTGGAACATTATGACAGAATTCTTGAATCCAAAGAAAAAGGAAAAAACGTGGATGTCATTTACACCGATTTTGCACCGGCTTTTTGACAAGTGAGACCATAGTATAATCGCCCACAAACTAAAAACAATAGGGATAACTGGCAAAATCGCAAGGTGGATATACAACTTTCTTGTAAACTGGAGGTGATCAGTAGCAGTTGGTGGGAAGATTGTAAACACCAATCGAGCAGGGCTATACCCAGGGGAGGCCTCATAGGCATGTGATAAGGAGTTGCTGGAACTCCTGTTTCATTTGTCTGGCTTCCCTTACTGTTTCTGTTTGTGTTTTACCTACACAGAGAGTAATCCAGCTAGCTCTGACAAACACCTCCTATCTATCTATCTATCTATCTATTGCCTGACGCCATGATCCCCGAAGGGGTGGCCACGAACGAACCGCCCCCAAGCACCTCTGTCCCCAGTCAGTCGACACCCCTCCTTCCAACCAGCACCGCCTTCATTCATACACTTCCTCACTCCATCCTTCCACCTCTCCTTCGGTCTACCTCTCCCTCTCTGTCCTTCCACCTCGCTCTCGTACACCCTCTTAGACATTCTCTCGCTTCCTATACGCTCCATATGGCCGAACCATCTCAATTTGTTCCTTTTCACACTTTCCAGCACATCTACCTCCACACCACACCTCCTTCTTACATCCTTATTCGTTTGTCTATCCCTCCATGTAACTCCGCACGCACTTCTCAAGTAACTCATTTCCACCGCTCTCACTCTTGGTCTGAGTCTCTCCACGAACGTCCATGCTTCGCTTCCGTAAGTTAGTGTCGGGATTACCACACTGTCATGCAAGGACTTCTTCACTTCCATACTGACCACTCTATTTCTTGTTACTGCTTTCAACGTTCCTACAACCCTCTTCCCCTGTTGCACCCTCTCCCGCACTTCGTCATCCACAGTCCAATCTTTACTCAACACACTGCCCAGATACTTAACCTGTACAGCCCCAGCGACGCGCCTGACGCGTCGGCGATGTATGTAACGCACAGCCCCAGAGACGCGCCTGGCACGTCACCCTAATTGCGCCGACCGTAACCTCAGGTGTAGCCACTCAAGAGGGCTCAGATTTGTATGGGAACTGTGTACGTATCCCACGCAACCGTGCCGATGGTTGAAAACTCTCAAAGTCCACGTGCGTGCGCGTGAGCGCGCAATAACCTGTTTTTTTTGGGTAATTGCCTTCAATTTTTTACTCTTGTAAAATACGTTTTTGGGGGCTCTGTAGGACCATTCTTTAAGCTTTTTGAGCGGTTTTTCGTGGTTTTTCCTTCATTCCTAACCCATTCGCTATTGTTTCTGGAATAAAACCATTTTTTGAAAACCGGCCGGGTTCTGGTGAACAAACATTACAAAACTAGCCGGGGCTGGACGGGTTAAAAGAGCTGACGATCTCTATAGCCTGACCGTTCAACTTCACCTCACACTCTGTGACTTCACCCCTTTCGAAGACCATAACCTTGCTTTTCCCCGCATTTACCTTCAAATTCCGTGTTTCGCACACTGTTCCAAACTCATTTACCAGACCCTGCAACTCCCATTCATTATCGCTCATCAGAACTGTGTCATCCGCAAACAGCAGTATAGGCAGCTTCCACTTATTTCCCTCCCTTTTCAGTGATACACCAACATCCACTGCTCTTACTAGTATTTCTTTCATGACTCCATCCATATATACAGTAAACAACCACGGGGACATCACACACCCCTGTTTCAACCCAACACTCAGGTCAAAGAACTCGCTCTGCTCATTCTCCACACGTACTGCCGCCTTTGCACCCTCATACATGCTCTTCACTGCTTTCAGCAACTTGCCATCTACTCCGTATATTCTAAGTACTTTTCACATGCCTTCTCTATCCACGACAAGGCCTTCAGCACAAATAGCCGACTAAAATATTTGTGTCTGAGGGAAGAAGTTGAATTCATCAACCTCTGGGACAATTTCTACAACCAGCCTACTCTGTTCCGCAAGGATGGCACTCATCTAAACCCTGTGGGTTCAGCACGCATGGGTCGTCTCCTACACGAAGCAGTCCGCAGCCATGGGTCAAAAAACGCCATCCGAGAAGAAGCAGCAGTGACATAAATCATCCAACGCCAAGCAAAAAACAGAGGCAACCGAGGACCACCAGCGATAAGGACCGAAGACAGCGAGGACCGAGGACAGCCATGAACATAAATGTAGATCCGACCAGAACCAAAAATATTATTAAAGAGCGTTCCGTGAGTTCTAAAATAACAAATTTAAAGGTTTTCTATGCAAACGCTCGTAGCATACGCAATAAATTTTCAGATTTAGAGGAGCTAGTGTTTACAGAAAATTATGATGTGATTGGCATAACAGAATCTTGGCTCAATACAGAAGATAGAGACTTTTTAGCAGAGTATTCAATTCCCGGTTATGTAATGTTTGAGAAAAGCCGAATAAATAAAAATGGAGTTGGCGTTTTACTTTATATCAAAGAAAGTCTTCACCCTACCCTCTTGTCAAAACCTCAAATTGTGAACGTCGACACATCTTTTGTGCTAATAAAGAATAATAAAGGTACAAAAATAATACTTGCGTTAATATACAGACCTCTAGCTCAATCAGTGCAAACTGACCGAGAAATTTACGAACAAATTGCAGTTGTAAGTAACTCACAAGATACCGTAATTTTTGGCGACTTTAATTTACCTGTGACCAAGTGGGGCGATACTCTTACTTCACACTCCGGACATGACTTGTATACGAACTTGCAAGAGAGTTCGCTTTATCAATTTGTTCGAACGCCGACCCGTGGTAATAACGTTCTTGACATTGTACTTGCAACAAAAGAAGAATTGATAGAGAATTTGAATGTTGGTGATGAATTCCGTAACAGCGACCATCGTACGATAACTTTCACTTTAAAGTTTACTAGTAATGAACCAAATAGTAGCATCGAAAAAGTCCCTAATTTCAAGAAAGCAAACTTCCATAAACTTAGAGCTATGTTTAAAGAAACTGACTGGAGCTTTTTAATTAACAATAACGACATAAATACATCTTGGAAGTTATTCGAAACCACTTACCTAAAAGCAGTGAAAGACTGCACACCATCGAAAATACAGCGTCCAGGCCATAATAATAAGCCCAAATGGTGGAATAAAGATATTTCAAACTGCCTGCTTGCTAAAAAATTTGCTAATGATAGATTAAAATCCTCACAAAATGACGAAGAACGGGTGAAATTTGTAGAGCTACGACGCAAAGCCAAAAAGTTAATTAAGCAAAGTAAAAAGACCTTAGAGTTACATATTGTGAATCAAAGTAAAACAAACCCGAAAGAATTCTATAGTTATATCAGAAAGAAAAAAGTAGTTACTTCAACTGTTGGACCGTTAGTAGATGAAAATGGAGAATACACCAAAGACAAGTACAAATGAGTAATGCCCTCAATACCTTCTTTGCATCAGTTTTTACAACAGAAGACCTCAGTGATATCCCTACACCATTGCCGATTCAGATTGATAATTCAGATGTTCTAAGCAATATCACCATTACAGAGAGAGAAGTATTGAATTGTTTAGATAAACTCAAGGTAAATAAAACGCCTGGACCTGATACAATCTCGCCTAGAGTTCTAAAGGAAGCTAAGGATGAGCTCTCCAAACCACTGACATTACTATTCAATAAATCCTTGCAGTCTGGAACAATGCCTGATCAGTGGAAGCTAGCCAACGTAACACCGATATTCAAAAAATGCAGCAAATCCCTACCCAGTAACTATCGTCCAATTAGCTTAACCTCAGTTGTATGTAAAATGCTAGAAACGGTCATACGAGACAGACTCGTAAATCACTTAGAGGAAAATAACATTAAAGATACTCAACAAGGCTTTCGTAAAAAACGTTCCTGTTTAACAAACCTCTTAGACTTCTTCCACGATATCCTCAACCTCTACGATGAGAGTAAAGCTGTAGATATTATATACCTTGATTTTCAAAAGGCCTTTGACAAAGTTCCCCACAAACGTTTACTGCTAAAACTAAAAGCGCATGGAATACAAGACGGTGTGTTGAAATGGATAGAAAATTGGCTCAGCAACAGAAAGCAAAGAGTAGTCATAAACGGTAAGGCATCTAAATGGACCAATGTAAGTAGCGGGGTACCCCAGGGATCGGTACTAGGACCAATTCTTTTTCTAATTTACATCAATGACATAGATGAGGGTCTCACCTGTACAATCTCAAAATTTGCTGACGATACAAAAATTGCAAATAACGTACTCTCAAAAGAACAAGTTGACAATATGCAACACAATCTAGATAAATTGTCATGTTGGGCCCAAATTTGGCAAATGAGTTTCAATGTGGATAAATGTAAAGTACTACATATCGGATACCTAAATGAGAAAGCAAACTATTCGATGAATGGCACTCAGCTTAAGAATGTAAACAGAGAAACCGATCTGGGAGTAACAATATCGAGTAACCTAAAACCGAGTCAACAATGTTCAGAAGTTGTTAAGAAGGCAAACAAAATAATTGGCTTTATAGGCAGGTCATTTGAGCATAAATCCAAAGAAGTTATCCTAACCCTTTACAATTCCTTAGTCCGCCCTCTTCTGGAATACTGCGTTCAATCCTGGTGCCCTTATTACCAAAAAGATATAAACAAGCTAGAACGAGTTCAACGTAGAGTTACCAAAATGATACCTAGCCTAAAGAACAAACCATACGAAGAGCGTCTTAGAGAATTAAATCTATTTCATTTAACCCAGCGCAGATTAAGAGGTGACTTAATTCAAGTGTTCAAAATCAGCAAAGGCATCGACAATATGAACTGTAGTAAGTACTTCACTATCGACCAATCTAATTACACACAGGGAAACGGTTGCAAAATTATTGGTAAATCTTTTAACTCGCACGAATCTAAGAATTTCTTCTTCAATCGAGTTGTCAACTTGTGGAATGGGCTTCCCCGAAACGTTATAGACTGCATCACCGTTGATTCATTTAAACTCCGCCTAGACAAATATCTCGCATCAAACCCGCGACTGACTGCGTTTGTAAATGAATAACTTTATTTTATCCCCCCCTCAGTTACTAACCCATCTGTCCTCTACTAACTTCCTAATCCTGCCACGGACATTAGTTCCAGGGCAGTACGGTAATTCCCTTTCCAATGTTCCTTTACCCACTCTAAACCACTGTTTGGACACTTGATCCTCAGTGTTTTGGAGGACAAGCAACCTAGAAGGGTCACTAGATCTGTTGTTGCTTTATTTCCTTTGTACTCCTTTGTACACTCTGTCATAGGCCTTCTCCAAGTCCATAAAGGCAACATACACCTTTTGTTGCTTCTCCAGATATTTCTCCACAACACAATTCAGGGTAAAAATCTGATCTACACATCCTATTCCCTTCCTAAAAACCTCCCTGCTCGTCGCCTATCCATTTATCCGTTCTCACTCTCACTCTCTCAATCACTACCCTACTGTACACCCTCCCTACTACGCTTAAAAGACATATTCCTCGGTGGTTACCACACACTCCTCTTTCCCCTTTGCCCTTATATAGGGGGACTATTATGCCAGTCTTCCAGTCATCGGGTGCATTCCCCTTCTCCCATGCTAGTTTGTACATTTTCCATACCTATTCGATCACTAGCTCACCACCATACCTCAACATTTCCCCACACACTCCATCTGTTCCTGGTGCTTTCCCCAACTTCACTCTTTTCATAGCTTCCCACACTTCTGACCTCCTGATCCCAACTTCCTCCACTACTTCTCCTCTTCTCCTTCCCATACCATATCCAACTATGTTTGCTGGCTCTTCATTCGTTACATTTAGCAACTCATTGAAGTACTCCCTCCATCTTTCGACTCTCTCTTGCTTCTCGGCTAGCATTCTCCCATTCTTATCTTTCACACCCTTACTGTTTCCCTTGCTACCTTCCCTAACTTTCTTGACTTCTTTCCAGAACAGTTTCTTACACTCCCTCCATTTTACACTCAGATTCCTTCCAAATTCCTCATCTACTCTTCTCTTACTTTCCTTCACTACTCTCTTCACCACTCTCTTTCTCTCCACGTACCTCGCTCGTGTCTGCCTCTCCAAATCTTCATTCCCTCTACTACCCAACCACTCTCTATATGTTTTTTTTTTGTCTTCCACAGCTATTTTTACATCTTCTGTCCACCATGCTGTACCTTTCACTCCCCTCCCTCTTGTCCTCACTCCACACACCTCCTCACATGCTGCACATATCTCTTCCTTAAACACCTTGCTTATCTCCTCCACTTCCTCCATATCTTCCATGTCGAACCCACCTAGTCGTCTTTCTACTGCTCTCCTGTACTCTTCCCTGATTTCCTCCTCCTGTAGCCTCTCCACCCTCCTCACCATTCCCCCTTCCTCTCGCCTCCCTCCAGCTCTCCTTACCCACTTCTTTTGCATCCTAACCTTAGCTACTACTACATAATGATCAGACAGACCCCCTCCAATATCCCTATACACCCTAGCATCCATCACAGATTTCTTCATTCTTTCACCCACACATATACTGTATAATCAATCAGTGACTTTCGTTCTACCAGTCTTATCCTTCATCGTCCACACCACTTTCCATGTGTACCTGTGTATCATTCTGTGTCGGAAGAAGGTGTTGGCTATCCATAACCTCCTCCCCACACATACGTCCACAAGTGCACTACCATTCCCATTCACCTCTGACGGTACCCCCCACCCTCCCACCACTCCATCAACTTTCCTATCACCCACCTTACCATTCATATCCCCAACCAGAAATATTCTTTCGTTCTTGTCAAACTTATCCAGGCACGCCTCCACATTCACCCAGAACTCCTCTTTCTCTCTTACAGGTTTATCCTCTGTCGAAGCATACACACACACAATCACCCACGTTTGTATTCCTACTTTCATTCTCACCCACACAATCCTTGAACCCACAGACCCATATTCTCTTACACACTCCTTCCACCTCCTTCTATTAATTTAACTAATGTGACGCATGTCGAGTATGAGCATGCTGTACAGAACGCCCAGTCATGCCCCACTCTCGCTAGGATCGTCAGGGCAGGAACTTTGGCTGTAGTCTGTGTAGAGTTTCCTAACTTAGTTTATGTGAGCCGTTGTACTATAAGTATTATAAATATGTATTTTGTTTTCATCTGAGTCAACGAGTTCTATTTTATATCATTAGTTATAAGTGTTGTGTGTGGGACTTATTAGTAATGATGAGAGGAGAGAGAGAGAAATTACGTAACGGGGGCCAGTGAGCGCGCCATGAGGCAGGTAGGCCTAACTCCCCTCCTTCCTCCTCCCTCCTCCCTCTCAGTGCGTGGGAAATCCTTTGTCGATCCCAGATTGAGAGAGAATATTACGTAACGATTGCTAGTGGGCGGTCCTTAGTAGTTGGCGTTATGCTCACTAGAGGGCCGAGTATAAAAAGGGAGGTCCCGCCGTATTTTCCTCAGAACTCATTAGGCAAAGCGACTTCTCATATCCCTTACAACTATACATATTCTTCAGACTGATGTGAACTTTCTCTACTCTCTGAACCGCCTATCTTCTCCTCTTCCCGACCCTTTATAACCTCAATGACCCCTTTGGTGCAGATTTAGTCAGCCAAAGTATTATCGCTTGAGTTCTCACGAGATATATGCCTATTAGATAGCCTATTTTGGAAGGGATAACTAGAATAGGATTGATTAATGTTTGTTGCACTCGTATATGCATTTCCCTGTGTATGATTATTCATGTTCCTGTTTTCTGCTGATCTAGGTGATGCTAGACTGGGATAAGGCTACTAGAGTTGTGATTCCCGATGTGTATTAGGTTTTGTTGAACCTGTACAATCGCAACGGAGACTTGGGAAGCCTAGGTGGTCTTTCTGACTGTGTACCTTGTGAGTTTAGCACTGTGTTGCGAGTGAGGGCTTTTGCCTCTGCCACCCAGCACTGTGCTAACTCGTTTGCTTGACTTTGAGAGGATCGCCAGGAGAGAACCAGATACTAGTGATCTGGATCTCTCAAGAGAGCATCCCGTCAATTAACGTAATTTGGCCGCACAGTCTTAAGGACCTCGCTAGGCTACGAGCCGCTTGCTCAGCCATTGTTTCCTAGCCTACTGCATCCCAGCTAGACTTTGCTCGGTCAGCAGATACAGCATAGTATTGAAGCTTTCCTTATGTATGTTATTGTTTATGCACTATTGATTTCATGTGTGGCACGCATAGCTACTTTAGAGATTAGTGGCCCCCGAGCACAATCCTAGTAGGCTATTGCCAGTGCATTGTCGGAGTACTTCTTTTATATGTTTGCCATTTACTACTGTCTATTCTTATAATTCTTCTTATGTCATTTAAAGCCTTTAATATTAGTTAATTGCCAGTGTGTTGCTTATTGAATTGCTGTTCAAAATCCGATACTTACTTCTTACGAGTATCCGAGAAGCATCTAACTTTATCAGAAGATTCCTTGCTCGATGCTCGAGGACTATTGTTTAACGTAACGTAATAGTGCCGATCCGAAGTAGAGGGTGGAGGACTTCTTAAGTTCTTAGTCAAGGGTGGATTACTTCGGCTTCGGCCAACACTATTCTTTGTGTTGTTGTATTTACTTCTTTGTTTGATTGTTGACCAGACTAGATAACTCCCGTCTTTTTATTAGTCTGTTGTGAAACGCTAGTACCGAGTTCTTGTATACCCCGTTATAGCAGATAGAACTCTGGAGGGTATTGGTGTTTTTTGTTCGGCTGGCAGTACTCTGGGGTTGGGATCGTGTGTTTCCGTTGTGGCAGCGAGCCATACTCGAGTCCTGTGTGAGAGCCCTAGTGTACCCGAGTGCCCGGTCGTAACAAATGGCGACCTTGCTTAGGATTTTGTGAACAGTATAAATGTTTGCAGAGTTGTACAACATTTGTTTGTTTGTACTTTAGCGTGCATATTGAAGAATATTTTTTTTGTAGGGCAATTAGTAGAGCATTTAAGAGACTCCAGTTAATTTAGTAATTAGTGCTTGCATAAGGAAGTTTAACACTTTTGTCTCGAGAATTTTTTTGTGGACTTCAGTATGTCGTGCCCTAGCACTGACGAGGAGCGAGAGATGCCATTTGAAGAGGTGCCGTTAGTAACTAGTGAGGAGGATGCTAGACTTTTTGTGAGTAAGCGGTACCACGTGACGGAGGGGAGGCTGACTGGGGTGGATATTTATGGCTTGCACCTGATAGCCAAGGTTTTGGGTCTATCCAATATGGGAGGGATGTCCAAGGGGGAGCTGATTTCCTGGGTGTTGCGTGGGCGACATGGGGTTTCGGAGGAGAGGGCGTTTGGGGGGGTTCCTCCCCAGATCCCCTCTCACTCGACTCCCACAGTGCCGTCCACTCAGTTGCCGGAGGTTAGCACTCTCCCACAGAGGGATGAGAATTGGCAGATTGGAGTGCCCTCGGGCGGTGCACATGGTGGTTCCCCAGTTTTTGCCCCCCCTCCTTCAGTAGTGGCAGCTCCCTCTTCCTGCCTGTCTCCAGATATGATATTTAGACTTGAGCTTGCTAAAATTGAGTCTAGGAAGCAGGAGAATGAGACTAGGAGGCATGAGAATGAGACTAGGAAGCAGGAGAAGGAGATTGAGGCTGAGGTTAGGAGTCACGAGGCTGAGCTTAGGTACGACTCAGAGAAATATTGTGCTCAAATAGATTTAGATAAGACTCGTGCAGAGTCGACAGGGACTCGGATGGGCCGTGAGGGCCAAGTAAGAGAACAGTCCTTGTCCCACTTAGTCAAATTGGTGCCGGCATTTAGTGAAACTGAAGTCACAGAATTTTTTAATCGTTTTGAGAAGAAGTGAAGGGAGCATAATTGGCCTGAAGAGAAGTGGGCAGCTCTAGTCTCCTCAAGACTTACGGGTAAGGGTCTGAAGGCTTATGATGCACTGCCTTTAGAGTCTTGCATTGACTACCCAGAATTGAAGAGAGCTGTCCTACGGGCATACGAGTTGCAACCAGAAACATATCGATTGAAGTTTCGGGGTGTTACGAAGACTAGGGAGGCGACCTTTCTTGAACATGCCCGGGACTTAAAAGATGCACTTACAAACTGGACACGTTCTGAGAAAGCTGAGACGGCCGAACAGTTGACTGAGCTGTTTCTGCTCGAGCAGTTTTATAAGTGTACAGGTGCAGAAATGACTTTAACTATTAAAGAAAAGAACCCAAAAACTCTACAGGAGGCAGCTGAGATGGCTGACCTCCGGCTATCACTAATTCGTGGGTGCGGGTCTGCCCAGCGTAGTGAGGCAGGTAACAAGGGGCGTGACGCCCCACCCCCCCGAGTTAGTGATATACATTATGCAAACAAGTACAAGAGCTATGATACCAAGACTGACCACAAGACTAGCACCGTCCCATTTAAGAAGGGGCCGGGCCCTTCCCAGTACCAAGGGAAGCCCAGAGGGGAGTTGGAGTGTTATCATTGTCATGAAAAGGGGCACTTTGCAAGAGTCTGTCCTAGCAAACCACCTACAGCAGCTGTGTCTTTGGCCTGCAACATTGGTGTGTCTCCGAAGTCTTCTGAGTTTGCCCGGGGCAGTTCGTCAGAGGCTGAGGCACAGCCAATGCAGAAGCACCTGGGAGGCTCGAACCCTGCTCAGGATGCTTTTTGCGACCATAGAGGGCGGGGTTGCGTGATGTGGGCGGGGCGCAAGCATGGAGTAGAGGTCTTGCGTGATACAGGTGCTTCCCAGACTCTGATGAACAACTTGACTGGCTACCCTATAAACGCGGCTCGGGTGGTAGTGGTGCAGGGTATTAATGCAACTCGGTCATACCCGCTGGTGCGGTTGGAGTTGGAGGTGGATGGTGTGGCACGTGAATTGGATGTTGGGATTGTGGAGAAACTGCCAGTGGAGGGCGTCGACCTTCTTCTCGGCAACGACTTTGCAATGCCCGCTTCTGAGGTTCTACCCTTAGTCGTTGCCGAGAGGCCGGCCGACGTGATTGGGGAAGAGCAAGAGTGGGTCGAGCGGTGCCAGACACAACCCATGGCGTGTGTTGTCACCCGAGCTCGGGCAGATAAAGTGTCACAGCCTAGTCCTCCGTCTTCAGACCAGCAGAGGAACGATCAACAGGAGGAGGCTAAAGCTGGAGTTGGTTTTAAGAGTTTTGACTCGGCGGCTCTCCTGGGTGATTTAGTATTGGCACCTATGTTAGAGTCTGGAGAGGCCCCAGGACCTGTCACAGCTAGTGAGGAGGTAGGGCCGGAAGAGACTCCGAGGCAGCAACGTTACACACGGAGAGAAAAAAGGGTTGCTCAGTTTGATATTGGGGGAGGACTTGGGTTGCTTCGGAAGCATCTAGACAAGTTGGTTCCCTCAGATATTTGTAAACTGCAGTTGGAGGATCCGGAAGTTCAGAAGTGTGGTAATGGTGCTGTCGAGATCAAACACGAGGACGGGGAAGCATGTCATGTGAACCTGTTGGAGGAGTTTGTGAGGCAACCACCTGAGCAGCCTACTGTCCCTGCGTTGGTCTGCAGCGGCCAAGGTGGAGAAGGAGAGGGGGGCAGTAGGGCACAGGTGGAGGAGAGTAGGGATGGTCATGTCTCGGCGGAGCAGTGGGCGGGGGACACGAGTCTGGTGGCTGTGGAAGCGCTAGAGCACCTGGCTGAGCAGCAGTGTGCAGCACTCCAGCACCAGCTCGGTTCATACCCCACTGGTCGTGCCGAGCCCCTGAGTCTCACAACTCGGGCGGTGCAAGATGTTCCACGGGCAGGTCACGTGAATGTTGAAAGACCGTTAGCCTCGTTGTTTCGGTGGTTCAAGGTGGGCGACGAGGCTTTGGCATGGTTGCCAGGTCAGGGTCGACCCATGGCTGCCAAGGGTGGTGGTAAAAAGGAGGACATTGAGCAGATTGGTAAGGTCGGCTATGGTATCGCAGTGCCCGGTCGTCGCATAGCCTCCCAATGCTGCTCTAGTCTAATGCAACAGCCCTACCATAGACCGACTGTATCTGGCCATGTCGCTGAAAGCGGTGATGCTGCGCAGGCAGATGTCGTCACAAGGAATGCGGGGGTGCGCATGTACGGTATCGGCGGGGAAGCCTTAGCAATAATGAACTATGGGAGTGACTGCACAGGTGGTACTGATTGTCCCTCTCATGACCTGGCTGTTCTAGGGACGAAGGTGGAGAAGGAGGGAGACTACAAGTTAGAAGCTGCGGTCTCGGCTGGGTTGTGGGAGGGCACTAGGCATGTTGTTTGTGGAGACAGTGCAAGGCAGTTATTTACTAGGCTATGGCAGTACTTTCGCATGTTTGTTGCTTCTCCAGGCCTGATGTACGGGGTAGAATCCGACATGCAGGCTGGAGATAGTGCAAGGCTCAGTTTAATTCCCTACCGTATAAATCCTGCTCGACAGCCTATGGTGCAAGCAGAGCTGGATTACGTGTGGACGAAGGGTCTGAGGGATAAGGAATGTCGTGAGTGGTCGTTGCCTGTAACTTTGTCCGAGCGTGCTAAAGAGGTATGTGGTTTTGTTGTGGACGGGAGTACCTACCGGTGCAATGTTATGCCTGACGGACTTGAGAATGCACCAGCAACGTTTCAGAACCTGATGAATGAAAGTGAAAAGGACGATGATGCGCTGGGGCATTTCGAGGTCTATGTTCCAGCCTATGGTCCGGTCGTTGTAGTTTACCCAGATCATCACCCTCTCAAGTTCTTGGACCAGTTTCACAATCGGAATATGAGGCTGACCAGGTGGTCACTAAGGTTATTGGTATATAACCTGGACATACGCCATATTGCCGGTTGTGACAACGTGGTTGCAGATGGTCGTTCAAGGGTATAATTATGATCCTGGGTAGATTGACACACGGGTAGCCTCCTGCTTTAGTTTGAATAGTATTTTGCGCTTGGTGCTTGTTGGCTCGCGGTTGTAGCCCAGCGTATTGGGTCGTAAAGCAGGAGTTGAGCGTTTGGTATAGAAGAAAATAGGCTGCCCTTATAGTGCAGCCGGAAAAAAACATATTAAAATATAAAAATCATATAAAAACTCTTTCTTTTTTATATAGATAATTGTATAAGTTTGTCATAGCCTATAGAGTTTGAGTAGTCCACGAACTATCAAACGGCTGAGCTGCTGTAAGCTCGCTCTGGGAGCATGATATTGTGTCTTTTGCTATTGTTGGGAGGAGTTATAAAATGTGAATTTTTTTTAATAAGATGTGTTTTGATGATAAACTCAGCTTTGTTTTAGTGCCATGCGGTCGCTAGGTGTGAGGGGCTTGATGGGGTTCTGTGTATCAGATTTTAGCTCAGGGTTGAGCAAGTAAAATCTTGGGGGAGGTGTGACGCATGTCGAGTATGAGCATGCTGTACAGAACGCCCAGTCATGCCCCACTCTCGCTAGGATCGTCAGGGCAGGAACTTTGGCTGTAGTCTGTGTAGAGTTTCCTAACTTAGTTTATGTGAGCCGTTGTACTATAAGTATTATAAATATGTATTTTGTTTTCATCTGAGTCAACGAGTTCTATTTTATATCATTAGTTATAAGTGTTGTGTGTGGGACTTATTAGTAATGATGAGAGGAGAGAGAGAGAAATTACGTAACGGGGGCCAGTGAGCGCGCCATGAGGCAGGTAGGCCTAACTCCCCTCCTTCCTCCTCCCTCCTCCCTCTCAGTGCGTGGGAAATCCTTTGTCGATCCCAGATTGAGAGAGAATATTACGTAACGATTGCTAGTGGGCGGTCCTTAGTAGTTGGCGTTATGCTCACCAGAGGGCCGAGTATAAAAAGGGAGGTCCCGCCGTATTTTCCTCAGAACTCATTAGGCAAAGCGACTTCTCATATCCCTTACAACTATACATATTCTTCCGACTGATGTGAACTTTCTCTACTCTCTGAACCGCCTATCTTCTCCTCTTCCCGACCCTTTATAACCTCAATGACCCCTTTGGTGCAGATTTAGTCAGCCAAAGTATTATCGCTTGAGTTCTCACGAGATATATGCCTATTAGATAGCCTATTTTGGAAGGGATAACTAGAATAGGATTGATTAATGTTTGTTGCACTCGTATATGCATTTCCCTGTGTATGATTATTCATGTTCCTGTTTTCTGCTGATCTAGGTGATGCTAGACTGGGATAAGGCTACTAGAGTTGTGATTCCCGATGTGTATTAGGTTTTGTTGAACCTGTACAATCGCAACGGAGACTTGGGAAGCCTAGGTGGTCTTTCTGACTGTGTACCTTGTGAGTTTAGCACTGTGTTGCGAGTGAGGGCTTTTGCCTCTGCCACCCAGCACTGTGCTAACTCGTTTGCTTGACTTTGAGAGGATCGCCAGGAGAGAACCAGATACTAGTGATCTGGATCTCTCAAGAGAGCATCCCGTCAATTAACGTAATTTGGCCGCACAGTCTTAAGGACCTCGCTAGGCTACGAGCCGCTTGCTCAGCCATTGTTTCCTAGCCTACTGCATCCCAGCTAGACTTTGCTCGGTCAGCAGATACAGCATAGTATTGAAGCTTTCCTTATGTATGTTATTGTTTATGCACTATTGATTTCATGTGTGGCACGCATAGCTACTTTAGAGATTAGTGGCCCCCGAGCACAATCCTAGTAGGCTATTGCCAGTGCATTGTCGGAGTACTTCTTTTATATGTTTGCCATTTACTACTGTCTATTCTTATAATTCTTCTTATGTCATTTAAAGCCTTTAATATTAGTTAATTGCCAGTGTGTTGCTTATTGAATTGCTGTTCAAAATCCGATACTTACTTCTTACGAGTATCCGAGAAGCATCTAACTTTATCAGAAGATTCCTTGCTCGATGCTCGAGGACTATTGTTTAACGTAACGTAATAGTGCCGATCCGAAGTAGAGGGTGGAGGACTTCTTAAGTTCTTAGTCAAGGGTGGATTACTTCGGCTTCGGCCAACACTATTCTTTGGTGTTGTTGTATTTACTTCTTTGTTTGATTGTTGACCAGACTAGATAACTCCCGTCTTTTTATTAGTCTGTTGTGAAACGCTAGTACCGAGTTCTTGTATACCCCGTTATAGCAGATAGAACTCTGGAGGGTATTGGTGTTTTTTGTTCGGCTGGCAGTACTCTGGGGTTGGGATCGTGTGTTTCCGTTGTGGCAGCGAGCCATACTCGAGTCCTGTGTGAGAGCCCTAGTGTACCCGAGTGCCCGGTCGTAACACTAAACACAATAATCACACCACACTTCTTGCCACTACACCAAAACAAATAGATACATAACAAAAAAAAGGTTAAATATAGCGTCTATCACTCTTTCAACTTTGCTAGATACACTTGTTACATGCAACTTTGCCTTTTGTCTCCTTCATGCACATACAACAAAAGTTAACGAAGGCACATCTGAGCCTTCGGATGTCAATAGCTCACATCCCCAAGGAACAGTGCTAGCACCTATCCCCTTCCTCATTCTAATTAATTACATATATTAATGATATAGTACAGTGTCTTCCTTTGCAGATGACACAAAACTAAGTATGACAATAAACACACAGGAAGACACGGGCAGGCTGCAGGATGACATAAATGTGGTGTTCCAGTGGACCAGGGAAAAGAACACGCATGTTTTATATTCAAACAAAAGTTCCAATTAATAAGTTCCGGAGAGGATAATGTTGTTAAAGGTAACACAAATTACATAACGAAATCCCACCACATTTTAGAACATAAAAGCAGTATGAAGGGCCTTGGAGTGTTAATGTTTGATAATATGGGATTCAAAGAACACAACCAGGTGAAAGTGGTAGCGGCGATACGGCTAACAGATGAATTCTACGTACATTTAGAACACGTGGTGAGTTGCCTATGATAACGCTCTTCATATCCATGGACTAGAGTACTGTAACGTATTAACATTCTTATGCAAAGTACCGGTAGCTGAAATCAATGATCTAGAGTGTACAAAGGAAAATCACCCCACATATAACTCGGTAAAAGATCTAAACTATTGCGAGCGTTTAAGATCACTGAAGCTGTACTCATTGGATCGTAGAAAGGAACGATACTTACCATGGAAAATAGCAGAGGGCTTAGTACCAATTCTACACATCCTGATAGCCATGAAGTTCAGTGATATCAGAGGCTGGGAATGCGATATCCCCCGGATGAAAAGCTCGTTGCAAGAGGCTTGGTTATCACATAGATTACCACGTCTCTTCAACAAACTCCCACGGCGAGTTAGATACATGAACAACTACAGGAGAACCCTCAATTTTTAACTACAAAAAGTGCCAGATGAGCCCATCTTCACAGTGGAGCGTGCCGCCCCTTCGAGAAGCCTGCTGGCACCAACTATCAACCAAAAACGAGGGGCGGCGCGTTCCTCGGTGCCACTAGAAGCGTGGCGAACTCTACAATAAGTGACAATAGGTATTTTTCCCTAACTCACTTCCCCAGTCTTTTCCTGACCCCTTTATCCCAATCGTTCCGACCAATATTATTCGAGTCTTTCTACAACCTACTTTGTCCAAGCCATTCCTTCCCTTAATTTATATCAGTCTTTCCCTAACCCACCTTTTTATAACCCTTTTTCCCCAAGTCTTTCACTAATTAATGTTCCAGTCTTTCCCTTATTAACTTTTTCCCAGCCTGTTCCTGACCCAAGAGTCCAGACTTAGTTTACCACACTATTCCCAGTTTTTCCCCAACCCACTTTTCCCTTTTAAGACAAGCCTTACCCTAACCCATCTTACCAGCATTTCATTGCCAACTTCCCCCCCCCCCCCCACCTACACAAACACACACACACACACACACACACACATACAGGGGGGAGGGGGGTCAGACTTGACAGACATCAACTATTCCACAATAAATCAAGAAACTCGGTCTCTACCATCGCTTAGTTTTATTTTTCCAGTGACCAGGTGTAAAACATTCCAGCGGCTTTCCTGAATCTTATTAACTGATATATACCGATAAACAATAAAATGGCACGAAAGAAAGACCCACATCCAGGGATTAATAAACAAAAACAGACACATCGCATTAAAATAAACAAAAACAGACACATCACATTAAAATAATCCGCCGCAGTGTATCCTATACCATTTTCAGCTACTGTAAAGAATATACAGTACAAACAAGAGGGAGCATCAAAAGAATCACAATATTTCCAGCCAGTTTATCCCAAGTAGCGATGTTATTTCATATTACTTTTAGGCCACCATAACACAAAATAAACGCTCAGAAAAAAACTGAATGCAAGCCACCCCTCCCCCTTCACCTACATTTTCTCCGCATCTATCCCGAGGAACAATGTTATTTTACATCTCTTTTACCCCAGACTTAAGAAAATAAGAAACTGAGAAAAAAAGGAGAGGCACCGAGTTCCTCCTTCTCCTACCCCCGTCAACAGAGACACCACCAGTCTGCAGGGATAAACTCTTTCACTATACCATGACTTATTATCTTTATACGCTAAATATTATTATACGATTTCACTAAGCTTAGAAAGGGTCTGTGGGAGTAAAAAGGATAATTGAGATATATTTTACCCGCTGCATAAGACCGCTTAGTGTCAGGAAAGATACGATCAAAACAAAAACAAAACCAGCCGCAGATGCAGGGATTAAAGTGTTATCTCCGGCATGAGGAATATTCTCCACGGCTGGCTGACGACCCCTGCAAAATACTTCCCTCTCTGGGCGATGATGCATTTGTAACAACCCTTCCTTCCACGGGATTTACAATTTTTTTTCTCTTCTCGTTTACTGTATTTGTTTTCTTCTGATCCTTTCTGTGTTGTTTTTATCATAGCAGAATAGAGGAAATAAATAAACAAATCCAAATTCTATACACCCACTTCCGACTTCTATTCATGGGAAATTTGTATTATATGTTGTCTATGTTTATGAAAGAGCCTAAAGACAAAGCTGCCTGTAACAAGTGTCCCCCAAAGTTGAAAGAGTGATAGAGATAAAAATTCAAGACACGTTAGATTCAAAATATCTGGACACACGGAGATTGAAGCAGCTTATGTCATAGGATGAGGGAAAGACAGATTGTGGGAGAGTTCCAGAGCTTAATTGTTGAGTAGAAGAAAGACTGGGAAAATCGTGGGGGTGGGAATATGTTGAACTGTTGTTGTTAGAAAGTAACACCCCGTTCTCAACATTAATCATCAATTACAAACCCTTAATGTACTTGAATAAACTAATGAAAGCATATGGTCCTCCCGGGATTCCAACTCGGGATACCACACCCAGAACATAAACACCTAAACCATGCCACCACCAACACAGTTAAAGGTTGAGAACACGATCACGATTAATATCCATTTTCGAATTTTGGATATCAATCTAATCATGTACTCAGACCCAACTGCATTATGGAAAGCGTAATGTTTTAGTGAGAGGAAAGAACATAGCGGTGGATAAATACTCTGAGGAGGTAAATTCCGTAGAGAGGTAAACGAATTTTGAATATCAGACGTTCTACACTGTCGAGGAGTGATTGTTCAGTCATGGACGGTAAACAGACGCTCTAGTGCCACAAGGAAAGTTGCAAAGAGACGGCAATACATGCAAGATTATCTGAACATTTACCATAATAGTCTGTAAAGCAATGCAAAACATGCAACACATTTTCGTAGATTGAATCGTGCATCATATTTTCGTAGATTGAAGCGAGGACACTCATATGTAATCGATGAATTATTAATCATTCTTATAGGTTCATTTTTAATTTTACTCAACTGTCTCAGGTGCTATTTCTCCACATCCCCTTTACGAAGGGGAGCCATTTCTATGTGAGTGTACAAAACTTTTGTAAACAATAGCTAGCTGCTCGTCACTGAAGAATTCACGAACTCTATAAAGTCCAAGTTTCGTTGAGGTAGAATTGGCAACAGATCAGACGTGGGATGTCCAACTTAGATTAGAAATAAGGGTTACACTGAGGATCGCGGTACTGAAAGAAATAAGAATATATATTTGCTTGAACATTATATATGATTCCTGTGGATTCTGTCCATTTGTAAGCTAGATGTATTTGGTTTAATTTGCATCTAAAAAAACTAGATTATTTTGGCCCCATTCAATAATTGTGTTTATAATTATTTAAAAAAGTCTGCTTTGTATAATTGGGAATTGGCTATGTTGAAATTTGTAAAATCAAATTACCTACGGTATGTCGAATTTTGGGAAATCTAGTGCAAATGTGAAAGATTTATGATGTGTGGGATCAGCTGAATAGGAATTTATGGAGCTCAGACGGTATTGTACAGCATAATTTACTGGTTCGGCTCGATGGTTTAAGGAGTGGGTTTAGTTTGCTCTCTAAACCTACATCAAACTTAAACAAAAACAAAAAACCCACAAGACCCCCCTTCGATATAAATTTGTACATTTTTTTGCCGGCCGAAGGCTGATTCCTCTTCAAGTACAGGCTCGCTATCGCTCGCCAGGAAAAAAAATCGACCCCTAAATGGCACGAAAGGTCTAAATATTGGCAAAAAAATGAGGCAAAAGGTCTGAATATCGCCAAACTAATATGGTGAATGTTTTGAAATCTCATAACTAATAGGGCTAAACATGAGGGAGGAGGAGGACTGGAAAAACCAACTGCCTCCCCTTAATAGGATTACGAGTAACAAACAGGATGTCATTCTTGCGGATTAGATATAACGTCAGGGTTACTACTGATCCTTGCGGAAGGCTTGTATTTATGGAGTGGGCATTTTATAATATATCTTGTAGCATTACACATACCTTTGTAATTACAGAGATATGGGGAGATTAATGGCAATATCTATGATAGTCCATGAGCCAAGACCCGAATTTTGGGATATCGGTACCACCCGGGGTGACTAATTCTCTTAGGTGTTTTTAGCTTGCTACATGTCTCTAGTTTATGTTTTGATATGATAGCCCTTGCACATTGGTAGCTTAATGGTCGTTATCACTTCTTGAATAGACATACCCTACCGAAAATTCCGAAATTTTTTAAAATGTCAAATTTGGGGACAGGAATGCCTAAATGTCAACAAAATGCATATAGTAATTGTCACATTTAATACAAGTCCTGTAAATACACACTAAGCATGCCATGGGCTTGTACATACTATTATGGCAAATTACTACTCCTAAATATCATCTACATCAGACTCGGAATCTGACTGTTGTGCCACCGGCTCTTCTTCAATAGCCGTGTTCTGACATGTCTGTAACCTGCACATGTCCGTGCATTTTAGACCATTGCTGAGGCAAGTACACTTAGGGAGTTCGCATGACCGCACACACTTGCAAGACAGTAGCTGCATAACAGCATCTGGTGCTGGTGAGCCTCGCATCCAGTTGACGGCAAGCTTACCGTCCTCATCTGTCATCCAACCGCAGTCTGTTGGGTTCGCAACAAATGGCTGGCTCTGAAGACTTCTCCTCCAGATCGCAGCCTGGTAGTTTGCACGCAGTGCATGCATGAAGAGGCAGTCCTCACAAGGAGGGAGTTGACTTGACTCTACCTCTCCACGTCTTGCACAGAACAGCTCATACCGAAGCTTGTTTACCTTAGTTGTGTGGGTAGATGGTAGGTACATGTGGCAGGTGATTTCCTGTAGCTTCTCAAAGAGTTCAGGAGACACTTCCCATGAGCGTCCAAGTTCGTGAAAAGCATCCTGGTATGTCTTGTCCATCTTCACCTGCTTGAGTGTCGTCATCTTCCCTCGGCCAGCGAATGCACTGACGGTATCACAGCCTGTAAAGGCATGCATACCAATCAATGAATCACACACGCTGCCTCCCAGTGTGCGGCTCAGTGTGGTGATATCCAGGAATCTTGTCCGGTTCTTCGTCCCGCACTTCTGGAACAGATGGGATGGGATCTTGTGGCACATGCCAAGACACAACACCATGACGTCTGTATCTTCTGCAGTGATGATGACAGACTTGTTCCCAGATTCTGCTGCATGAAGTGCATGGAGAAGAAGGCGTGTGTCTGCTTCTTCTTGAGTTGACTTAAGCTCAGGAGCCTCTTCCCACTGCTCTTTGGTGATCTTGAAGCAGCGCTGCTCACATGTGACATACAGCTCCTTGTCCTTGAGCTTCTCCCTGTGCTGTGGTGCCTTCCATTCTTCTACCAAGAACTTGATAAGACTTGCCTTGTTGGAGGAACTACCGAGTAACTTTCTCCACTGCTGGATGTTGTGCCCAGGTTGAATGTTCTTGAAATGAATTCCTGTGCCTGCACTTCTTTTGGCTCGTTCTGCATCCTTGATGGATGTCTCCTTGTAGATATCAAACACAACATCAATGCGCCTGCTCTTAGCACCTTCATGAACAGCGTGACTCAGTGCTGTACCTGCAAGCTGTGAAAAAGTTTTGTCGTTTCCCTTCAGTTTGTGGACCAGGCTCATCCCATCAATTATGGTAGCAGAGGGCTCGGGTATCACTTCTGCAGGAGAAACATTCCTCTCTAACTCCTTTGCTAGGGCAGCCTTGTTGGTCTTGCGGAGAGACCCATCACCGCTGGCAAGTGCCCAAGGCAAAGGCCCAAGGGGATGAGCCAAGACATCACTCATTTTGAGCTTTCTGTTCTCGGCAACAAGGATCATCTGGCCAAATAGGTTCCTGTCAGCCTTTAAGATAGCCTCCTTGGCATGGTCTTGTGAGCGTGGCTTCATTCTGATGTTAGTGAACGTTCTCAGTTTCGTCTTCGTCATCGTGTCATGAAACTGTATAGTTGGCGTATCGATCTCCAGGCGCTCTTCCTTGAAGGCTTGATATGCATCCTCTCCTATTCTGTAGGCCCCTAGAAGGTCTTTGACAACTTCTGGTGGTGCCATAGTCGCAGTTGACAAACTGACAAGATCTTCTTGCTCTGCGTTGAAGGGGTTCAACCAGCTGGTCTCCATCAGTTGAACTAAAGATTGGACATCGGCCTCATCTCTTCTAATCCTGGCCATCTGTAGGTCTGGGTGGCTGAAGTCAGTATACTTTTGGCCTACTACCATAGTCCTGAGCTGCCTTAAGTACCTGCTGCGATACTCCGATGTCAGGTAGTACCTGGCGACAGCTCCGCCTTTCAGGCTGAAGCCTTTTGTGCCCCCTGGTGTCTGGGTGTCTTTGTTGATCGTCTCTTCGATTGTCTGGTCCACAGGGATCCGTCCAAAGGGATTCTTGCTACCGATCTGGACCGAAAAGCCACCTTGCATGAAGTGTTCATGGACCTCTGGGTGTTCAATGGGCAGTCGAGACATCAAGGCATAGTAGTAGGTTAGGAACCGGGCATAGTTCACTTTGTCATAGGCAAAACACCACGGTATCATCTGTCGGATTGCTCCTAGGTGGAGCATCCAGTTGCCTTCTCTGGAGGCTCGAATTAAGTCCAGCATGATCTCAACCATGTCCAGGTATGACATCCAGAATGCTGAGAGGTTGTGTTCATCTCTGAGGGTCTCAAGATAAACTTGGAAAAGCTTCATGATATGTGTGCATGATTCACTCTCCATCAGCTCTTGAAAGAGTCCCTGAGACACATTGCTGTGAAAGCTGTTGATGTCCTTCAGTGTTTCATCTAGATGGTGTATGTCCCTTGAATGGTTTTCTTCTAGCCATGAAAGGAAGCCTTTCCATGCAAGCCTCATCAGTGCTTCATACACGAGCTTGTGTAGTCTCACTGCTCTGTTGTACCTCTTGCCGTTCATCACTCCTGACACTGATCCTTCTGCGATGATACCTGATTCCACACACAGATCTCTAAGACCTGCATCTTGAAACCTCTTTCCTATGGTGGAGATGAGATTACAGATTGTGTGGAAGACGCCCATCCTGATGATAATGTTCTTGAACTTCTCTTGTTTCCAGATAACTTCGGCAGCTTTGGCATAGAGTGCTTGATCAAACACGCACACAATCTTGTTAAGCTGTAAGGACTGCATGATAGCATGCGTTTGTTCCAAGATTTCATTAACGGTGGACATTTCTGTTGCGGGAGCATTGATAGTGGGCAGGTAGCTTACAGTGTCCTGAACCACTGCAATGTCTCTGCGCATTTTGATGTTGAACCCAGTCCAACTGCTGATGGACTGGTTCTCATGGTCTGACATTCGAGTAAGAAGCCAGATATGGTTCTTTGTCTTTGAATCCTGGACTTCCTTGGTAGTGTCGACATACGCAGTCTCAATCCTAGGTGGCCCTGCCCGCCGCCCAACATTGTATATTGGCAGCATTGATGATGTCTGAGTGATGCTTCTTATCTTGGACTTGGTAATCTCTGGCAGGACTTTCTCTGGCACAGAGCCTGCAACCTTGGACTGGACAGCAATGCCATTGACTCTATGAGAAGTACCTGCTCCACTTAGGGTCTCTTCAAGTCGGTCAATGTTATTCCAGGCCAGGGTTGTGAACACACCAGGGTAGATGTTTGCTGGCAGTGGAATGTCATCCTTTGAGCATTCCAGCTTCTGGATACAAAGGGCTGTATCGATCTCCTCAAACATTGAGTAAGACACACAGTGACCAAGACGATTCAGAGTTCGGATCAGTTCTGTGTTTCCTGTCAAAGACTTTACAGCATTGGTCAGCAGTACGTGCTTGGGTGGTTTTGTCTTGCCACTGGTAACAGCAAAGACCAAGTCACTGCCAAAGGAAGTGGCAAGACGTTGAGCTCTTTCAGAGGGAGTTTCACACTCACACTCTCCTGTCAGCAGGGTGTGCAGGAATTGAGTGACTGCTGCAGGAATGACATTCTGATCTGTATCGGGAGGCCATGGCTGACTCGCATCTTGTTTATTGATCTCATTCCTCAGCTGCATTCCTGCTTTGGTTAAGACATCTTCAGAGTTAGCTGCTCTTGCTTCTTGCAGGTCTTTTGCCATTTTGTGTGCTTGCCGGGCAAGGTCGTCCATTGAGAGGCTGCGTGGATAGATTAGAAGCTTTCCTTTCTCATCTGGGACAAAGCGTAGTGATTCTCCAAACTCGGTTTCAATCTTTCGGCGAACATGTTTCTTTGTCGCTGGTTTCAGTTGGATAATACCACGGGACATCATGGATCTCTCAAGCCTAGATGTGAGGTTTGTCATAGGCAGTACCTCTGGGTTGGGGAATAATTTGGTCCTTATATACAAGCAGAGTTCCTCGAGGGCTTCTGTCTCAACCTCTTTGTAGCGTGCTTCCTCGCTTTCTTCCTGATTTTCACCTGCACCCGACCTGGCGGCCGCTGGGAAATCATCTTTTGTGAAGAGTTTGTAGCACGACTTGTGGTAGTGACCCTCTGCAGCAACAAGGTCTCTGCTAACTAAACCAAGGATTCTCTGGTTGAGTTTCCTTATTGCTGCTCTGCGAATCTTCTCATCTGCTCGTAGCTCAACACACTGTATGAGTGGCTCCCTTGTCTTTGTTGTTTTTATGTACTTGCTTGACTTCTCGCAGAAGATACATCCTTTGGCATACACCCTGCTAGTACTAGGGGCATCCCTTGATGCCCTCCTCCTGGGGTCGACGCTTGCTGATTCTATCTTGACACCCTTATATAAATATAACCAAAAATCCCCAAATATGAAATAAACCCCTAAATATGGAGAAACTTGAAATACACATCGGAATAATTCTTGTAGAGAATCAAATAAGCTACAAGAGCTGTTAGAATATATTTTTCAATGTTCCCCATATTTAAGGATTTATTCTAGATTTAGAGGAAAATACCCAAAATATAGAGTATATTCCGAAATATGAGGAAATTTGAAAAATACCTAGGAACAACTCTGGTAGAGAATATAATTCTACATAGGTGTTCAAAGATTCGCGATGATTGTGTGATGGATTTTAAAGAAAATGAGGAAAACGCCGAGCGTCACGCTAAAAATCTTTATTTTTGGGTAGCGCCCCTATTGCATCAAAAAAATTAGACTAATGCCCCTTTCACACATACAGGACTCGGGCGCCGAATGCAGCAGAAAGCAACCGAGTAGCGACTCTGCTGCATGCGGCATCAAGTCGGCACCTATTCCTACCCATGCGGCTGTAGTCGTCTGTAGTCTGGTGAAGTCCGGGCAATGCGTGTCAAGTCGCGGTCCGCGACGAAAATGTTTGTCAGTTTTGAAATTTGGGCCAGACTTGAAATTTGTCTGGTGGATGCGGGGAGTAGTCTGCTCTAGTCGGCGCTAGTCGTACCAAGTCTTCTGTATGCGGCTGTAGTCCTTGTGTATGTCGGCTCGAATTGTGTTTCATGTGTAGCATAAAGACTACTGCCGCATACACCAGAGTACAGCCGCCAGACACGAGTACAACCGCAAAAGTCTGCTGAAGTCTGCTGAAGTCTTGTGCATAAATTTGCATAAATTTGCATAAAAAAATTAAAAATTATGCAAAAATATGAGTCATACGAGTACAACAGACAACAGCGGAATTCATCCGCATGCAGCCGCATACAGCAGACTCCAACCACATTGACAGGAGTGCAGACGTATGACAACACCCGGAACCCAATATGGCAGAAGAGTCGAGCCAACTTGAGCAGACAACAGAAACATCCAACCGACAACACCCAACTCGAACCGCAAACAGCCGCATCAAGCTGACCAAAAAAAATAAAAAAAAATTCCCAACCACAGAACGGCGACACGGCCCCTATATATAGGCCCCACGCAGTGCACTTGACCCAGTATTCGACGAGATCACCCTCTTCCACTCTCCTTCTCATTCTCCTCCCTTCCTTCCTTCTCCTCCTCCTCTTGCTTCTCATTCTCCTTCCCTCCCTTCTCCTCCTCATTCTCCTCCCTCCCTTCTTTTCCTCCTCTCTCCCTACTTTTCCTCCTTCTCCTCCTGTCTTCGTTCTTTTCCTCCTTCTTCCTCCCTTCTTCTCATCCACCTCTTCCCTCCCTCACTACCTCCCTACTACCCCCTGTTCTTCTCTTCCTAGTCTCTTCCCTCTCATTTAACCCGCTGAGTGCCAGCCAATTTTGACGGTGTGCTTCTGCCAGTGCCAGATTTTTTTTTGTTTTTTTTTTTTGGGGGGGGGGGGGCTAAATCTATCAAGTTGGGAGAGAAAGGAAGGATAATGGTAAAAAAAACACTCCCCTCGCCAGAAAACAGGTCCCCGATGGTCCCGAAAGTAGCTGAAAAGACACTATAGACTACAGAGACTTTTATGGTATCGGAATGTATGGGTGGGAGGGTGGTTTTGGGGTTGATGGGGGGAAGGTAGAAGGGTAATTGACTTGTGTTTTGACAGATATGAAGCCGATTGGTGAGGTACTTTCGCCACCACGGATTTTCCTTTTTTTCCTTTTCTTCGTACGGATACGCTGGAAGTGGGTGGTGGGAGGCAGTTGGGGGTGTGGTGGGGGGAAGGCAGAAGGGTAATTGACTTGTGTTACAGATATGAAGCCGATTGGTGAGGTACTTTCGCCACCACGGATTTTCCTTTTTTTCCTTTTCTTCGTACGGATACGCTGGAAGTGGGTGGTGGGAGGCAGTTGGGGGTGTGGTGGGGGGAAGGCAGAAGGGTAAGGGACTTGTCACACAAATATGGAACCGATTGGTGCAGTCGTTTCGCCGCCACATATTTTCCTTTTTTGTTTTCCTTCTGACGGGACCGACAGTCAGCGTGTGGGTAGGAGGAGGGATTTGGGATTTTTGTGGTGGGTAGCCAAAAGGGTAAGGTACATGTGGTAAAAATATGAAAGCCATAGGTGCAGTCGTTTCGCTGCTACGATGTTTTTTCGGCGAGGACGTATATACCTCCGTTGGCCACAGAACCTGTATGTGTCGGCTTTATGCCAGTGTATGCGGTTCGACTCTGAAGTCGATCGTCTGTATTCTGGAGTCGATCGGCTGAAGTCTTATAGATGCGGGTGAAGTCGGCATGTAAAAATGACCGTTATTTTTTTGGTCGGTTCGAGTCTCAAGACTTCTCCGGAGTCAAGACGACAACGTCGGCTGTATGCGGCTGTAGTCTGGTGAAGTCCGTTGGATGCGGCATACCGAGCCAACTCCAAAAGTCGGGGGACAAAAACGCTACTCTGCTGTATTCGGCGCCCGAGTCCTGTATGTGTGAAGGGGGCATGAGAGTGAGAACGGAGAAATGGATAGGCGACGAGCAGGGAGGCTTTAGGAAGGGAAGAGGATGTGTAGATCAGATTTTTACCCTGAATTGTGTTGTGGAGAAGTATCTGGAGAAGAAACAAAAGGTGTATGTTGCCTTTATGGACTTGGAGAAGGCCTATGACAGAGTGGATAGAGAAGGTTTGTGGAAAGTACTTAGAATATACGGAGTAGAGGGCAAGTTGCTGAAAGCAGTGAAGAGCATGTATGAGGGTGCAAAGGCGGCAGTGCGTGTGGAGAGTGAGCAGAGCGAGTTCTTTGACCTGAATGTTGGTTTGAAACAGGGGTGTGTGATGTCCCCGTGGTTGTTTACTGTATATATGGATGGAGTTATGAAAGAAATACTATCAAGAGCAGTGGATGTTGGTGTATCGCTGAAAAGGGAGGGAATTGAGTGGAAGCTACCTATACTGCTGTTTGCGGATGATACAGTTCTGATGAGTGATAATGAATGGGAGTTGCAGGGTCTGGTAAATGAGTTTGGAACAGTGTGCGAAAAACGGAATTTGAAGGTAAATACGGGGAAGAGCAAGGTTATGGTCTTCGAAAGGGGTGAAGTCACAGAGTGTGAGGTGAAGCTGAACGGTCAGGCTATGGAGATCGTCAACTCTTTTAAGTATCTGGGCAGTGTGTTGAGTAAAGATGGGACTATGGATGAAGAGGTGCGGGAGAGGGTACAACAGGGGAAGAGGGTTGTAGGAACGCTAAAAGCAGTAACAAGAAATAGGGTGGTCAGTATGGAAGTGAAGAAGTCCTTGCATGACAGTGTGGTAATCCCGACACTGACTTACGGAAGCGAAGCATGGACGTTGGTTGAGAGACTCAGACCAAGAGTGAGAGCAGTGGAAATGAATTACTTAAGGAGTGCGTGCGGAATTACATGGAGGGATAGACAGACTAATGAGGAAGTAAGAAGGAGGTGTGGTGTGGAGGTAGATGTGCTGGAAAGTGTGAAAAGGAACAACTTGAGATGGTTCGGCCATATGGAACGTATGGAAAGCGAGAGAATGACTAAGAGGGTGTACGAGAGCGAGGTGGAGGGACAGAGGGGGAGAGGTAGACCGAATATGAGGTGGAAGGATGGAGTGAGGAACTACATGAATGAAGGCGGTGCTAGTTGGGGGGAGGGGCGTCGACTGACTGGGGACAGAGGTGCATGGGGGCGGTTCGTTCGTGGCCACCCCTTCGGGGATCACGGCGTCAGGCAATAGATAGATAGATAGATTAAATTAATAATATAGAATTAGCGGTACCCATTGAGTTTAGCCTGTTTCATATACCCTATAGGCTCACACTCTTCTTTACTTTATTATAACGTTAAACGGTACCTCTTTTTTTGCACCTGGAGACTTTTGGCCTATACTGTATTGTACTAAATTTCCCTCCCGACTTTTCTTAACTTATGGCGTAATGAATCTATAATTTCATAACTATTACGTAAGGAGTTAAATTGAAAAGCTCCAGATTGCTTGTCTACATTGCGCACAATTCTTATTCCGCATTTCGTGAGGGTGTTTTCATTTTCGGCTCACGATTTAATTTGATTTCTCGGAGTACTGTATTGTTGGCCGCAACTTATTCGGTCTGGCATTATTAGTTTGATTTAACGTAATTAGAATTCCTTCCTGTATAATCATGGCTAAAGGTGTACAAAAGCGTCGGGCTGGACTTAAGGGCTCTTTGACGGTCTTGACCTCTGATATTGACGTATTCCTTGATTCGGCGTCTAGAGTGGAGGTGGAGGCCAGGTTGCTCAGTATTCAAAAGCAACTTGACAAGTATGAGGTTACACAGGAGGACCTGGCCGACACTTGCGAGGACGCCGAGTATATCGAAGTGATCAGAGAGGATACCCTATATATGGAGGGCATACAAGTAATCGTTGCCACACTGAAGGGGATCCTGATTACAGAGGTCAAGAAGGAGGTCAGGAAAGAGCCAAAGAAATCTGCAGTCAAATTACCACATCTTACTCTTCCAAAATTTGAAGGTGATGCCACCATGTGGTCGGGATTTTGGGAGATGTTCAAGTGTACCATCCATGACAATCCCGACCTCACAGATATACAACGCTTCACCTATCTAAAGGGTCAGCTTCAGGGTGATGCACATAAGCTAGTCGAAGGATTCATAATCGAAAGTGCAAGCTATGCCCCAGCAATTGAGCTCCTGCAAGAGACATATGGGCATCCAGATCGAATCAAGGCAGCTTATGTTACCAAATTCAATCAATTAGTGTCACCCAAACACCAAACAGCTGACCTGAAGGACTTCTATGCCAATACAGAGAGTGTGATGAGGTCAATCATTAGCCATGGTATTTGTCTGGAGGAATTTTGTGTGGTGACTCTTGTCAATAAGTTACCATCACCACTAAAAGAAACCATAAAACGGGAAATGGGAGACTCGAGCCTGGATTATAAGAAATTCACTCATTGCCTCCAGGCTGAAGTGTACAATATGGCGGGTCAAGACAGAGTAGGGGGTACACCCATGGCTACGGCAACATTTACCGCCCAGAGTGAGTACAGGAAATTCAACTGTGTTCTGTGTAGTGGCACCAATCATTTATGGTACAAGTGTATGAAGTATAAGACAGGGCCTCTTAAAGTTAAAAGAGCCCGTCAACTACGTCTCTGCACTGGGTGCTTGTCAAAAGACCATGGCCATTCGGGTTGTACTAATCCTAACATAAGAAGCTGCAAGTTTTGTAAGGGCAAACACTTTCATTCCCTGTGTACACAACAACAAGGGAAAGAAAGTAGACCAGCGGAGGATAACACCAAGAGAGAGCATACTGCTGCTACTTCAACTACAATGTCCGTTGCCACAGGTAAAAATACAGTAATCTTGCCCACCGTACAGCTGCCGGTAAAGGGTAAGGATAATAATTGTGTTAAAATCAGATCGCTACTTGACCAATGTTCTCAGAGGACCTTTGTGAAGTCTTCTGTTCTATCCTCCCTTTCCTACATTTCTAAAGGGACTGAGGAGTTATGTCTTCACGGATTTACCGGGAAACAGGCCTCTAGGGAATATAATGTTGTGGCACTGCAATACAAACACAGAGGTACGTTTCATCATCTAGACGCAATAGTGGTTGATGAATTGCCCGAACATAAAGGTGAACTTAACCTAAAGTCTAAACTGGTTAGTTTGTAAAGTAAAGGCATAAAATTAGCCGATCCTCACGCAACGGACACAGATCAGCTGGAGCTGCTCATCGGTGCGGATCACTACTACGATATAGTGCGACCTGGGTATAAAAGGTCAGGTAGCCTAATTCTGCTTCCTACCAAGTACGGGTATGCCGTCAGTGGTTCATATGTGACACAGCCTACAAGCTCCAGCACAGAAGTAATTACTGTATTGAAAGTAGCAGTAACACCAATGGACGAATACATATCCACTGGTAATATTCCACCATGCAAAAATGACTTAAATGTTTTGTGGGAATTAGATCATATCGGGATAACCCCTAAGGAATACTCACTGGTTGAGCGTCAAGCACTATCGTCGTACGAGGATACCGTTACCTACGATCCCGACAGCCAACAGTATAAAGTGAGACTGCCCTGGAACAATTCCAAGGATCAGCTGCCATCTAACAAGGGTTTGGCCATAGGCCGTCTTCGGGGACTTCAGAAAAGATTCCTCAAGGAGCCTGACTTTTGCGAGGAATACTCAAAAGTCATAAAGGAACAGGTGTCCCGGGGTTTTATTGAAGAGGTGCCTTTTGATAAATCAGATACCGGGCATTACTTGGCTCATCATGGTGTAGTCAAGGAGAGCAAAACTACGCCAGTGCGTATTGTCTTCGACTGTTCCGCCAAGATGAGTGAACGTCATCCTAGTCTTAATGACTGCCTGTACACTGGACCCTCACTGGTGCCAGATTTAGCGCAGGTTTTGCTTCGATTTCGACTCGGTAAGTATGCCTGGGTGTCTGATATTGAGAAGGCATTTCTCATGTTAAGACTCCATGAAGACGACCAGGACTATACGCGATTTATGTGGCCCAAGTATCCGAGGCAACTGGATTCTCCCCTAATTTGTTACCGGTTCCGGGCAGTTTTATTTGGAGCGACTTGTTCCCAATTCCTTTTAAACGCCACCATTTTGAAACATTTGTCTTATGTCAGTGCAGATCCGCAGATTATTCATCAGATTCGGTCAGGGTTGTATATAGACAATTTATTGGGTACAGGAAATGAAGAAGATTTCCTGGTTGATACCTACGCTGTAGTCCGAGAGATTATGAATGACGCCCATCTACATTTGCGTGAATGGGCGACTAATAATTCTGTTTTACGGACTGTACTGCAACGGGATGGGGTGGCGGCCGTACAGCAGGAACATGTTAGAGTGCTAGGGTTGTTTTGGAAAACGGACACCGATACCCTCTCATTCGGCGTTCAGTACGCGCAATATTCGCAGATTACAAAACGAATTTGCTTGAGTATGACAGCTAAACTTTTTGACCCCTTGGGGATAGTTCTACCGGTGTCGATCAAATCGAGATTATTCCTTCAGCAATTATGGAGGATAAAATTAGGATGGGATGTAGTTTTGACTGGCGACCTGGTTCAGGAGTGGGATGACATTATTTCGGATCTTCGTCTCTGTAAGGGTTTTAATTTTCCTCGGAGAGTTGTCATGGACCATCCTGTTTCCATTCATGCCTTCTCAGACGCTAGGCAAGGTCGCGTACGGCACCGCCATATACTTTGTTGACACAAGTGGCAGCCGTCTCGTCATAGCGAAGGCGAAAGTCGCCCCGATCAAATCCCTTTCCATCCCAAAATTAGAGCTGACTGCAGTTCTGTTGGCTGCTAGACTCGTTCACTTTGTAGAGGAAACTTTTAAAAATTTGCTAAATATCTCTGAGACAGTTGTATGGAGTGACAGCCAAATTACGCTCTACTGGTTGCATAGCCGTAAGAAGCTACCAGTGTACGTCACCAACCGTGTCGACGAAATTCGTACCCTGCTCCCAACCGCACAGTTCCGGTATGTGTCTACCAAAGAGAATCCAAGTGATTGCATTACTCGTGGTGTCTCTGCTAAATTTCTCAAATCTTCTGCGTTGTGGTGGAATGGCCCATGCTGGCTTAATGATCCCAACGAATGGCCAGAGAATATAGATTTGAGCGAGCAACACACTGCTATTGTGGCAACGGTAATTGACTCGGTGCCTGACGAAGACACACGGTTATGGGAGTGGGATAGATTCAGCAGCTATGAAAAGTTACAACGTGTTACAGCATGGGTGATACGATTTGTAGAAAATGTAAAAGCAAAAATTAAAGGCACACCGTCCACAGGTAGTGCTTACCTCAATGTGAAGGAGATCAGAATTGCAGATAAATTATTACATAAGCTCTGTCAACAAGAAATATATACGCAGGAATATAAATTACTGGTTAAGGGAACAAAGTCTAGGAATAACCTGATCAACCAATTGGGCTTACACTTGAAGGGGGACTTGATACATTGCGGAGGCAGATTACGATTGGCAGCCCTCTCTGAGGCAAGTAAGTATCCAATACTACTGCCCCCCAATCATCCCTTCACCCATCTTATCATCGATAGGTGTCACCGACTCTGTTGTCATTATGGGGTTGGTCATATAGTCACCTATGTAAGACAACGATGGTGGGTGCCTAGAATCAGGCAGGTGGTCAAGAAAGTCCTTCGCAAATGCTTAAAGTGTAGAAGAGTACAGGGAACACATTATGATCCCGTCGGAATTCCTCCCTTACCAAACCTGCGAACTACCCCAGGTGACCCTTACAAAGTTACCGGGGTTGACTACAGTGGAGCAATCCCTGTGAAAGATTCACCCAATCTTAAGGTGTATATGATACTTTTCACTTGTGCTGTTACCAGGGCAATTCACCTGGAACTGGTCACTAACCTCACTTGTGATAGCTTCCTACATGCCTTCCGTAGATTCTGCAGTAGACAGGGATATCCGCGTATCATGCTGAGTGACAATGCAAAGACTTTCATAGGGGCATCTACATATCTCAAAGAAGTGAGCAACAATCCTAAGATTCAGACCTGCCTAGCGGATGTAAAATGCGAATGGCGTTTCATTCCCGCCAGGGCGCCTTGGTTTGGCGCCATATGGGAGAGAGCCATAGGCATCGTGAAGGCGGGTCTGAAGAAGGTGTTGGGTAGAGCTCTCATCTCGATTGAGGAACTCAACACCATACTCTTGGAGATTGAAGCCACCGTAAATTATCGCCCTCTATACTATGCTTCTGGTGATTTGGAAGACCTTACCCCAATCACACCCTCAGTACTGGTACGTGGATACAGACTGCGGGATCTTCCTGAAGAGCATGACGAGGATACTATGGAAGATCCAGACTACATAAGTAAGGAAGTGATATCGGCCCGCTACAAATACATTCGTAAATTATCGCGAGATATTTGGCATCGCTGGTCAACAGAATATCTGGTGACTTTAAGGGAAGCGCAAAAGAATAAACTAACACCATTAAAAGGTCATTGGCCTAGGGTAGGGGACGTGGTAACCATCCATGAGGAGGGCCCGCGCGCATTTTGGAAATTGGGTCGGATAGAAGAGTTATTACCAGGTCGTGATGGTGAGGTTCGGGTAGCAAAGGTTCGCACCAGGACTGGAGTAATCACACGGCCAACAGTCAGACTATATCCTCTTGAGGGTGACCTCGATCGCAAGGACACCCCCTCGGATCAGTTATCCATTGAAGTCCCCTCTCTGGCTTCTACTTCGGCGCAGCCTGTTGACGCGTCAGGCGAACGCCCACGTCGACAGGCAGCCCAGATATCCTCCCAAGCTTGGCGGGATAAGATTGCCTCCGGGCAAATCTAATTATGTAAATTTTGTATATTTTCTGTTGGTGGGAATATGTCCATACTTAGTGTACTCAAACTAGTATGAACAGTCTTGATGTTACGTAATCTGGGTTGATGTAGCGTTACGTATAATTCCGTAATCTTAAGTTAAACGCTTCCATAACCTTGGTCGAACGTTCCATGATTGGGTAGAATATATTATTCTATAGTAGTATATGGGAAAGTATTGTAGGATTATAATTCCCATATATATATATATATATATATATGTATTTGTATTATTTAAGATTGTTTATAAGTATCTCATTGTAAAGAAGATGGGATACATTTTCCATATGTTATGCGCATGCGCGGTATGTCACGACAGAGACGAACATACCGCGCTCGCCACTCTCCAACCAACCTCCGTCCCAGCTACACACGCTAAGCCTTCTTTCCATAGTTACTTCACCAGGTGTTTTCGCTTCACTTTTCATCTCATACTCATATAGTCACTACATCATCATCTTTGTTAATTAGCACAACTTAACGTAAATATCTAGCCTATCCTAGCCTATTGTAGCCTCTTTTCATACGCTGTTTACCTTACTAACCACTTCAAGTCATCTAGCCTATTTTCCGCCATCCTCCAATCACCAGCTGAGTTCATCAAAGGGTAATTATATATTCTATATGGTTAATGTTTCTTCAATAATAATAATATACAGTCCACTTATCTAAATTAGCCATACTATTAAAATGGTATAGTAATGTGTGTTTGTTTATTATATTAAGGCTGATAATACAGATAGCCATTAGGGGGTATTTTCTTGGGGTATATGGGCATTTATAGGAGTAAGGTTCATTCAACCAGACTTTTCAATTTACCGGAGGTTTCAAAACACCGAGTCGGTAAATGGAGGTGTTACTGTACCAGAAAGGCCTAGACAAGAAAGTTATGCCCCTAAATGAGAATGCAAAATTATTGAACAAACTTAACAGGTGAGATTGCGGTGATGCTAGAGAGACGCCGAGTGGATGTATGTTGTGCCCAAGAAATCCGGTGGAAAGGGGGGAGTGCGAGGTGGATTACGGGAAAAAATTTATGCTTCAATTTCATATGGAAGGGAAACGAAATTGGTACAGGAGGGGTGGGTTTCCTGGTGGCAGAGAGGTGGGCAGATTGTGCTATAGAAGTTAAAAGGTTTAGGCTAATGAATGACTGATTTTTACTAAAAATGAAAGTCGGGTCGAGAGGCATAGGCCTAGATGTTATATCAGCAGGCTTAGGTAGAGATGTCAAAGAACAGTTCTGGAATGAATTACTAGGGGTGGTTGTCGTATGCAAGGAAGGGGAGGTAGTAATTGTGGGAGGAAACTTGAATGGGCATGTTGGGGCAGGTGGACGGATATGAGGGCGTGCACGGAGGACAGGGTTATGGCTGAAGGAACCTAGGAGACGAATACATACTGGAGCACTGTGCTGCCACGGGGATGGTGGTGTGTAATAGGCTACTATGTTTAGGAAGAGGATGAGCAATCTGATAACATAATAATCAGGTGGCTCCAGTAGCCAGATAGACTACTTCCTTATCAGCAAATCGACTAAGATCATACCAGGTGAAAAATGCATCCCTCATCACAAGCTCCTAGTGTGTGACATGTGCATAAGTAGAGTTCCTGTTAGAAAGTTCATTTGACAAAAAGGAAAGTATGGTTGCTAGAAAAAGGGGAGTACAGAGACAGATTCCACAACAAAATGATGGCAATGGAAAGGAGAATGAGTGCTAGGCCAGATGATGTTGATAGCAAATGGAACTTTATAGAACGCAGCCTCCTCGATACCACAGACAAAGTCTGGCAAAACAAGGGAGCCACCCAGACATAAGTTCTCCTGGTGGTGGAACAACGATGTCAAAGCTGCAGTCAGAGGGAAGAAGAGATGCTTCAAAGTATGGAAGGAAAGTGGCAGCACGGAAGAATACCTGGCCACCAAACGTAATGCTAGAAGAGAGGTCTACAGGGCAAAGAAAACCATACAGAATAGCGTAATACAACAAGTTTACAGCAATAATAATACCAATGGGGTTTATAAATTAGCTAAGAATGTGAGGGACTGTAGTCAGGACGTCGAGGGTGTAAGATGCATAAATAATGACAGTGGCGTGACTGTTTACACACAAAACTAAATCAGAGAGGCGTGGAAGGAGCATTATGAAAGAGTGCTTAATGTGGAGTTTGAATGCAACAGCGAACAGCACAGCACTGCAGTCCCAGTACAAGGCCTTCCGCCTTTGATAGGGTACGACGCATTTAAAAGTGTTATGGATAAAATGAAGTCCGGGAAAGCCGCGCTCCGGCATTGTCGCGGAGATGCTAAAATCAGCTGGAGATATTGGGGTAAAATTGGTAACAGAGCTGATTAATGCTATCATCTATCTATATATCTATCTACTGTATATGCTCAGGCCCAATCCCCATTTTGGAGGTAGCCGACTCAAGACAGAGCAAGAACAGGGAAAACACAAAAACAACACAAAACAACAAATAAACACATAAAAAGCACAAACTCACACACATCCAGGTCACCCAGGAGAAGACCCAGAGACCAGGGTCACCAAGGTCGCTCCAGCACTCCCCCGGCCCCCGACCACCCGGAGAGGTTCCGATCTCGGCAGGCAGACATGCAGCGGAGCCAAAGCCACAAGCCCTCCCACCACACTTCCAGGCGCACCCTTCATATTAATCGTCTCCCCGGGCCAGGCGTCTGATGGACTATTATATAGTCCAACTTGCGCCCGACGCCTTACTCCAAATGACCACGTGTTCACTCAACTATTCACAAGCATTCTCCATTCACTCCTGTCCACCACCACTTCCCCTGCCTGATCTATAGTCATTCCTCTATCATCCAAAGCCTTTCTTACACAGTCTCTCCATCTCAATGGGGGTCTTCCTGCCCTTCTATCTCCCCTTGTACCTGACTCACATATTCTCTTTGTAAGCCTTTCATCTCCCATTCGTTCAACATGACCATACCAGCTCAGCACCCTTCTGTCCACTCTGGCTGACAAATGTTCCTGCTGCCCCACTCTCCTACGTATCTCTTCATTCCTCAATCTGTCTCTACGAGTAACTCCACACATACTCCTCAAGCAGCTCATCTCCATCACATCCAGCCCTCTTTTCTCCTTTTTATTCAGAGCCCATGTCTCAGCCCCATACATCACTGTTGGCACAACAATTCCTTGATACAGTGCACTTTTTACTTTCACTCCGAGATTTCTCGTCTTCCACATACTTCCCATTGCTCCGAAAACCTTCCTTCCTTCACACACTCTCTGTTTTACCTCCACTTCCATACCTCCACTCCTGCTTATCGTTCCTCCTAGATATTTAAAACACTCTACTTGTTCCAATATTTCCCCATCCAGCCTCACATCTAGATTCACCCTATGCTCTCCCCTATTACACACCATTACTTTACTTTTATTGACGTTCACCTTCAGTTTCCTCCTTCCACAAACCACACCAAACTCTTTGACTACCCGCTGCAGTTTCTCATCAGAATCCGCCACCAATGCTGTGTCATCAGCGAACAGCAACTGATTCAACTCCCAATCTCTACCATTCTTCCCTACTAAACCCAATCCTCTTCCCATAGTTCTCCTATTCACCTCCCTCACCACACCATCCATATACATATTAAACAGCCATGGTTGACATTACACAACCCTGTCGCAAACCTACCTTTACCCTCAAACCATTCACTCATCTCGCCATTTCCTACTCTCACACATGCTCTGCTCCCTTCATAAAAACTCTTAACTGCTTCTAACAAATTTCCTCCTATTTCATAAATCCTTAACACCTTCCACATTGCTTCACGGTCCACACGATCATACGCTCTTTTCCAAATCCATAAATGCCCAAAATATCTCCTTATGATTCTCTAAATACTTCTCGTATAACTGTCTTACTGCAAACATCTGATCCACGCACCCTCTTCCCCTCCTAAAACCGCACTGTTCTTCTCCTATTGCAACTTCCGTACACTTTATTATCCTCTCTATCAACACCCTGCCATACAGCTTTCCAACCACTGACAATAAACTAATACCTCTATAACCTTGAACACTCCTGCCGATCTCCCCTTCCCCTTGTACAATGGCACAATACATGCACTCTTCCAGTCTATTGGTACCATTGACACAGCAAAGCACACATTGAAAAGTCTCACCAACCAATCTATTATCACATCTCCACCCTTCTTTATACACTCCACAGCACTACCATCCAAACCTTCTGCTTTTCCCGCTCTCATTTGTTTCACTGCTTCTTTCACCTCATTTTCCTCAATCCTTTCATTCATTCCCTGCCACCTGGGTGGCCTGGGTAACCTATCTCCATCCACCTCTGCTTCAATCACTGCTTCTCTTCCATCTCTTGTATTTAACAAAGATTCAAAATACTCGGCATATCTTTTCCTCACTTCAACTGGTTTCACTAGTAATTCTCCATTTTCATCTTTCACTGACTCTTCCTCTTTTGTCCTCCTTTCCTTACTTTATTTACCTCCTTCCAGAACATCTTCTTTCGTTCTTCAAAATTCTCACTCAACCTTTGACCCCACCTTTCGTTTGCATCTTTTTTCGCTTCTCTAATTTTCCGTTTTGCCTCTCTCCTTTTCTCCTTGTACCTCTCCCATACCTCAACACTACCATCCTGTAAAACCCTCTCAAAACACTGTCTCTTCTCATGCTATCATAAAGGAGGAAAACATTCCCGATGCATGGCAGAAAAGTGTTATAGTAAATTATACAAAGGCAAGGGCGACTCCTTGTACAGGGGAAATTATAGGGGTATGAAAATGCTAGATCTAGTCATGAAAGTCAGCGGAAGGGTCTTTGAATGCATGATTAGGGAAAGTGTTTGCCATCAGCGACATGTAGTTTGGATTTATGTCTGGACGTGGCACAACTGATGTCATCTTCATTCTTAGGCAAATGCAAGAGAGGTTCTTAGAGAAAAACAGGGAGTTATACCAAGTTTTTGTAGATCTGGAGAAGACCTTTGACCGGGTGCTCAGGGAAGTAATGCAGTTGGCTAGAAGAAAACTCGGAGTAGAAGAGTGGCTGGTGAGTATGATAATGAGAATGTATGAGGGGTCACGGGCAGCAGAGTAAATGGGGGCCTTAGTGAAGAGTTCCCAGTGGAGATTGGAGTTCACCAAGGTTCAGTGCTGAGCCCATTACTGTTTGCTTTAAGGCCGCGTCATACAGAACTCGAATCCACCAGAACCCACTGGATTCGAACTTTTCACCGGAATTGACGAGAATTACGCGGCCTTAATCGAGTGTGACTTCAGAGTAGAATGCGACCCGTCAATGACCGGAATGTAACTCGAACGTAACTCGATGGACTCGAATGTAACCCAAATATGAGTCGATGTTAACCAGTAAGTGACTCGAAGGAAACCGGATGTGGAAAGAAGACTATTCGATCCCAAGTTGAATGCAACTCGAATGACCAGAATGAGACCGGAATGTCAGTTTATCATGACCAGAATTACATGAAGTTAAGTCGAACGTAAGTGGAACTAAGTTGAACGTAACTCGAACGTAAGTGGAACGTGACTCGAATAGGCAGAAGGTGACTCGATGAGGAACCTTTGAGTATATAAAGGGAGGATTGGTTTACAGGCACACCAGTAGTAACAGGGCACTCACCACGGCAACATGGCACAGCAACTCAACGTCCCGGACTCCACACTTCCACGAGAGGCATATGAAGAGGAATTGAAGCAGGCAATAGAGTTCCAGGAGATTGTTAATGCCAACCTCCGGCATCAGCGTTTGTGCAGAACCCTCATCGAGGAACAACGACAGATCCCAAAACGACCCAGGAAACCACGGAGTTGCAGCGTCAAGCCATGGGTGGCACAACGAGCAACATATGGACACTACCACCAGTTGCTCAAGGAACTTCATGAACCAGACTTGGTGACATATAGATACTTTCTGCGGATGGACGAGGAGCTCTTCAATGAGATTGTAGAGCGAGTCAGACCCCGGATCGAGAAGGAGACGACCAACTGGAAGAAGCCCCTGGAGCCGGGACTGCGAGTTTGCATGACACTACGCTTTTTGGCCACGGGTGAGGCATACAAGAGCATGGCATTGAACTTCCGTGTTGGTGCCAACACGATATCACTGGCAGTGCGGGAGACGTGTGAGGCCATCATAGAAGAGTACATGGAGGAGCAAATTGTGTGCCCATCAACACCTGAAGGCTGGAAGGAGGTCGCCAAGGGCTTCAAAGATAGGTGGGACTTCAGACACACCATTGGGGCAATTGATGGGAAGCACATTGCCATACAGCCTCCAACCAACTGCGGATCCGTCTACTACAACTACAAACACTACCACTCCATTGTGCTCCTTGCAATAGTTGATCACCTGGGAAGATTTCTGTACGTGGGGGCCGCACCTAGTCGAGTTATATTCTGGTTGTATTCCAGTTACCTTCTAGTTGGATTCCACTTGTATTCTAGTACTTCTAGTCATGTTCGAGTCGACATCCATTGTACACTCGATACATCAAGCAAGTATGCAGTCATCTACCAGTCATATTCTAGTCGGCATCCAGTTGTATTCTTCTTAATTCGGGTTATATTCAACTCTCATTCCATTACATTCAATTTTAAAGTGGAATAATCAACTTGTCATCCAGTTAACTTCCGGTCATTATCGAGTGGCATCGAGTTACATTCAAGTAATTCGAGTCGGCATCGACTATAAAAATTACATCAGAACATGACCAGAATAGGTAGAATGCGACTCGAATGCGACCGGAATACGACTAGAATGTAACTCGATAATTTTTAAAGTTTTTTTCACTCGATAAATCGTAGAAGGTTAACGCATGCACTAACTTTTTGCTCACTCACTCGATCAATCGAGTGACGACTAGAACATCACTCGAATCACAAGAATCTAACCAGAATCTAACCAGAACACGTAGAAGAATAGACCAGAATCGGGAAGAAGTGGCTAAAATTTGAATTTTTGAATTCATTCCGGTGGGTTCTGGTGGATTCGAGTTCTGTATGACGCGGCCTTTAGTCCTGAAGGCTTTGTCAAGGAAATTCAGGACAGGACTCCCATGGGAGCTGTTATATGCAGATCTAGTTCTTATTGCAGATAGTGCGCAGGAAGCAGAGGCAAAGTTCAAAAAATGGAGGGAGGGTATGGCAAATAAGGGTCTAAGAGTTAACATAGATAACACAAATGTCATGATTAGTGGAGTAGGGCGTGAAACTATGGAAAGAAGCGGCGACTATCCATGCGCAGTATGTGGGAAGGGGATGGGAAGTAACTCAAATTCAGTGTTGCGTCGGTAGTGTCTGGGTACATAAGAGATGTAGTGGAGCTAGAGGACCTTTGACAAGACTCATAGACTTTGAATGTGCAGTGTGCAAGGGAGATCTTGTATTAAAAACCCGCCTGGCAGTGTTGTTGTTGTTCCCCAGGCTGCCTGGCCGAACAGCCCCAAGGCCCCGAGCAAGGCCAAGGCCATAACCGAGTGCCCCCACAGAACCCCCCCTGCCTACCACAATAAAGGCTGGGTGACCGAAGCCACTCCATGGCGGGGAGCTGAGGAGGGTGCGGAAACGCCCGGAAAACCAAAACCCAGGGCCCTGTGCCCCTCAGCAATTATGAAGAGGAAGCTGGGGGGCAAAGGAAAAATGTGACGCTTTGGCTTTCAATCTGCCAACCTCTAGATTGGCAGATTGGGAGGTCAATCCACGGAAGAGACGCCGTCACTTGAGATCTGGAAAATATATAAGCAATAGGAACAGTCAGAGTAAGCTATGGGTATGGCAATACCCATAGTCGCTCAGTTCTCACTCTGATAGACCAGCCCATCACCACATGTCTGTTGATTTCGACAGTGTAATGCTGGAGTGTGTGAATAAGTTCTTCTAGCTGAGCGATACGGTTTCCGCCGGAGGTGGCGCTGAAGCTAGCTCCATTGCTAGAATTGGAAGTGGCTGGGGAAATTTTAGAGAGCTGTTGCCACTCCAGACCATGATAGGGCTCCCACCCCACCTTAACCCTTCCTACCCGGGCAGCCTTTCTTAAGGACGGAGGCTGTATCCGGGCGATTTGGCTGAAAACACAACAAAAGTAAACTAAGGCTAATCTCGCTTAATATACTACCTACATTAATCAAACATATGTCAAAATGGGCGCCTTACCTTGCCGCGTAGAATGGCGTTGAGTAGAGCTTTCTAGCTCAAGTAGTTCCGGAGTTATGGTGATGGAAGTGAAGGTAACTTTTGCCGCGTATATACCTCGCCGCGTCCGAACGCTCAACCGCGGCCCAGGCTACGACGAACGTTTTGACTCGTCGCTCTACCTTGAATTATGGCGGGAAGCGATTTTTTAGTGTTTTATTGTTTATTATGCCATATATTATTGTTATTATGATATTTTCACTCAATAAATATATTTTTCTGAAGTAATTTGTGTCTCTGTCACTTATACTTAGTTTTATTGTTATTATTATAGTAGTTATGATTATTTATACTGGACTATGGTAATTGATAGTGTCATTTTCACTTCTTTATTGTTAGGAATATATATTTTAGTGTCACTTTCACTTGTTCATATTGTTCTGAAGGCACTTATTATTACTTATGTGTGTCTCTTTCACTTAGACTTAGTTTTATAGTCATTATTATAGTAGTTATGATTATTTATACTGGACTATGGTTGTTGTTGTTGTTGTTGTTCCCTAAGCTGCCTGGCCGAACAGCCCCGAGTCCCTGAGGAAGGCCACGGCCACGATCGGGCTTTCCCACAGAGCTCTCATTGAGTGTAGGTTGTGTTGTTGGCGTAAGTGGTTGTGTGAAATGCAGTCTTCTATGATGTGTTTAATGGTATGGGGTGCTGTGTTACATCCCGGGCAGGCGTCGACAACGGAGTCATCCAGTCTCTTCTGATAACTCAGGAGAGCTGGATGGTGTCCGCATCTCAGCCTGGCCAGGTGGACTCTGTCCTCGCGAGGGAGGGAGGATTCGGAAGGATGGATTTCGGGAGGTCGTGCATGCAGCTGCGTGTTGTCTGTGAGTGAGTGGATGGATTGGCGAGAGATATGAGTATGGATGTGCTTCTGGAAGTTGGTTCGGGGTGGGCAGGGAGGGAGAGAGGACAATAATTGTGTGTGATACCGTGTGCTGGGTGTTGTTTTGATATTTCTTGGTGTCTGTGGGTGTGTTGCCATGTAGTTTAGTGGGTGGTCTTGGTTCGTGGAGGCTGCTGCCAGGAATTGAGTGCCTCTCATGTCCAGATGGTCTTTGACTTTGAGGATTTTGGTTTCTTGATGTAGATGATCTGTGGGTGCAGTAGCTGTGCAGCCTGTAATGATCTTCAGGGCTTTGTTTTGAATCGTCTGTAAGGTCTTATGATGTGTTTCAGCTAGGTTAGAAGCCCAGGCTGGGCTTGCGTATTCCATTACTGATCTTATGTATTGTTTATATACTGTGGTGGTAGTTTCTTTGTTGTGTCCAAATTTTGTGTGAGCAAGTGACCTGAGGGCGTTAAGTCTGGGTGTCAGTTTCTTTTTAATGTTTGTGGTGTGCTGTTTGAATGTCATATGAGTATCATATGTTACTCCTAGGATTTTGGGTGTGTGTGTATGTGTTAGGGGTGTGTTGTTTATGGTGAGTTGAGGGATGTATTCGTGTTCACCTGTCCAGCTTGTGAGCAGGGTTACGGTGGATTTGGCTGGGGCTAGATTAAGTCTGTTTGTAGTGCACCAGCCATGTAGTGTGTTGAGATAGGGTTGAAGGAGATCTGTTGCTCTTCTTGGGTCATGGTGTGTGCATGTGAGTGTTATGTCATCTGCATAGGAGGCTAAGTTTATTTGGGGAGTATTGGGTGTAGTTATATCGTGCATGTACAGATTGAAGAGTGCGGGCGATAGGACGGATCCTTGTGGGACTCCGTTTGGAAAGTTTCTGATTTTAGATGACTGACCGGCAAAAGATACGTGTGCACATCTGCCTGCTAGGAAGTTGGCCAGCCACCTTTTTGTGTTGTTGTGCATGTTTGTGTTGTAGATTTTGTTTGTTAGGTTGTGGCGGGGGATGGCATCGAAGGCTTTACTAATGTCGAGTGTGGCTAATAGTGATCTGTGTGGTGGTCTAGCTGAGTTGATGCCGTCAAAAGCTCTTTGTGTAAGGTCTGTGAGAAGAGTGTTTGTGGAGTGCAGTGGTCTAAAGCCATGTTGTGTTGGAGCTAGGGGTAGGTCGGGTGTAATTAGTTGTAATACTAGGCATTCCATGACTTTGGAGGGGGAGCAAAGGAGTGTGATGGGGCGGTGCGAGGAGGGTAGCGTAGGGTCTTTGTTGGGTTTGGGGAATGTGATGATGATACCATGCTTCCAAATGTCTGGTATTGTGTTGTGTGAATAGCTGTAGTTTGATATGTTAGTGAGTGTTTGTATGCCTTGTGGTCCCAGGTGTCTGAGGTGTATGTTGCTTATGTTGTCTAGGCCACAGGCGGGTGAGTGCTTGAGATTGTTGATGATATGCTTTGTCTGGTGATTGGTGAAGGGTGTATAGTCAGGGTCTGTGGGGAATTGTCTCTTACGTCGGATGACACGTCGGTCGTCTTTGTGAGGTTTTAGGTGGCTGACATGTGAGAAGTGATTGATGAGAGTGTTTGCTTGTTGTTTACATGAAGGAGTAGAGTCTGTTGTTGTGATTGCAGCATGTGATTGTGTTGTGTTGCTGTTGGAAAGTGTGATGCTGTTTAGTGTTTTGTAGAGTTTTTTGGGGTTTGTTTTGTGATCAAGTGTTTGTAGGAAGTTATTCCAATTTAGTTTTTGTTGTTCTTGTATTTTGTTGTTAGTTTGGGTGTTGAGTGCTTGAATTTGTTGTGTGATGTCTTGTGTGTGGGGTGCTGGGGAGTGTTTCAGTGTGTCGCGTTGTCTGATGAGGTTTTGAATTTCTGGTGTGAAGTTGGGGTTGTGTCTTTTTCTGTTACCTCTTGGAATGTGTTTCTTGTCAGCGTTTTGGATAGTTTTATTGAGTATGTGTACAGCATTGTTGATGTTAGTGATGGGTGTACTGTTTAGAGTTGTGAAGTGTTGTTCGGTCTCATTTGTAAATGCTTCCCAGTTAGCTCTTTTATAATTGGTGTATGTGTGTTTGTGGCTAGCTGGGGTGAGTCTGGTTTTGGTGGTGATAATGATCGGGAGGTGGTCAGAGCCTAAGGTTCTGACCACCCTCCAGGATGTTGTGGGGGCGAGTTCTGGGGAGCAAAAGGTGATGTCTGGAGATGATGGGTTATAGAGGGCTTGGTGAGGAATATGGGTATGTTGATGGATGTCGTTAAGGATGATGAGGTTATCTGTTTGGTTTTGTAGTACCAGCCCTCTGTCTGTGTCGGGGTTGTCGACAAACCAGGCCGACGTCTTGGCGTTGAAGTCACCACCCAGGATGATGTGTGGGGTGTTTGTGATGTGTTGTAAGTGTGGTCTGTATATATTTGGTACTGTAGGGGATGTTTGGGGAGGGATGTATGTGTTTATGATGGTTATGTTGGATTTGTTGCCAGTGCGTATTTTAATCGATTGTATTTCTGTTGTGTTATCATTTGGGGGGAGGAGGGATTTGGTTTGTACACTGGTTACTATGTATGATATTTCATTGTGTACCAGGGTGATGAGTCCACCGCCCCCGCCGACAGCCCGGTCTTGTCTGATGGTGGTGAAATTATGAAATGTGGGTGTTTTTTGTGATGTGCGGAGTTTTGTTTCTTGTAAGATGGCAATGTGTATGTTGTGTTGTTTGATGAAGTGTGAGAGTTCGTGTTTCTTTGTGTTAATGCCATCTATGTTCAATTGGAGAATGTTAATGTTATGTGCACGATGTATGTTGGGTGCTGCTGCACGAGGATGGGGTGGGGGTGAGGGAGGGGCTGGAGGTTGGGATGGGTGAGGTGGGGGTTGGGATTGGGGAGCAGGAGATGGGGGTTGGAATGGATTAGGATGGGGTGTGGTGTGTTGAGTTGAGGATGTGGATGGTATGGGAAGGTTAGGTGGGTTAGGGAGGAGAGGTGGACGGGTTTTAGGGGAGGGAGTGGATGATATGGGAAGGCTAGGTGGGTTGGGGAGGAGAGGTGGACGGGTTTTAGGTGAGGGATTTGACTGAGAGAGGGAGGGGCATGAGGAACAGGTCCAGGTGTTCGTGTAGTGTTTCTTGGAGGCAAGTGTTGTACAGGTGAAGTGGGTCCAGTTCCTGCATGAATTGCAGAGAACTGAACCCTTAGTGTGGCGACTCGAGGTGATGGGTTTTGAGCAAGTTGGACATATGTATGTGTACGTGGGTCCTGGGTTGCTCTCAATGTCTCCGGCTAGAAGAAGTCTTCGAGAAATGACAGCCGGAGAGTCATTTCTCGGTGTAGGAAAAACTGTGTGATGTGTGTGTGTGGTGTGAGAGGTGTGGAAATTCCCGGCGCGACCGAAGCCACTCCAAGGACCCGTGCCCCCAGGGGGGGGGCAGGGGATAGTTGTGGCGGTTTGGCTCCCGAAACTGCTCCCCGCGGCCGGCATCCGGTTATCCTCCACTGGTCGATTGATCTTGTCTCCGGCCGTGGAGGGTCGGCAGCCATCCGCGGTTGGCAGCTCCGGGAGGTGGTCCCACGGCGTAGACGCCGCCACATCAGGACCCTGTATGGACTATGGTAATTGATAGTGTCATTTTCACTTCTTTATTGTTAGGAATATATATATTAGTGTCACTTTCACTTGTTCATATTGTTCTGAAGGCACTTATTATTACTTATGTGTCTCTTTCACTTATACTTAGTTATATTATTATTATTATTATTGAGTGTCACTATCACTGTCACTTACACTTCAATAGTTTGCCATAGTGTGGAAATCATTGAAGCAGGTGCCAGCACACAGTCCCACCTGACACTCGAGGCATTGCCAAGTGGTTTTTGTGGGTTTTCTTGGTCGTCGAGTTGTGCGGGTGCACACATAGCACCTCTTCTGCATTCTTATTCTGCTGTTAGGACCCTGAAAAGAAAGGGCGACGAGCTGGTGCTTTCTCAAGAACTCGGCACACCCTATTCTGTCCATCATGCCTGGTCCTTGTAGTGGCCTCCCTGGTGTACCCGCATGTTTTACCAGGAGCTCATGTATCAGCTGCTTTTGGAAGGTCCGCAGGCTCTTGTACTTGATGACTGGACTCCTCAAACGGTAGATGTTGTACGCGTTGAGGACAGACATATCTACTGTCTGCAGGACAAACTTCTTGTACCACCTGCAAGATGTTCGCAGGCAGTCTATGAAGCCCATCTGCATGTCGGACTTGTCGACGAGGCGCATGTTCAGGTTATAGTCCAGAACAGCAGCTGGTTTTGTGATAGGGTTCTTCGTTTTTCGGTCCACCTTCCCTGTGGGGACCATCTCTGCTTTGTGGCATGTGGTGAGGAGGTTGACCTTGCGCTGGTCATGCCAGTGGATGGAGAGGATGGGGCCACTCTTCTTATGGAAGATGTCCGTCTTCTTAGTTTTGGTTGGGTAGGCTGGCATGCCCTTCCTCTTCACTGTGCCGACAGTTCCGGTCTTGCGGTCATGGAGGTACTTGGCGAGGATAGGCGACGTGTAATAATTGTCGGTATAAAGGACGTGGTTGTCATGGAAGTACCTCTCCATCATCCTCTTTACCACAGCGCCGCCAAAACCAATGAGGGGGTCAATCTGCACCTCACCACCCTTGCCGCTGTAGACTATAAAGTCGAGCACATATCCCGTCTTGCAGTCGCAGAGGACGAAGAGCTTGATGCCGAAGCAGTGTCTCTTTGACGGGATATACTGTCGGAAGTGCAGCCTACCACGGAACAGGACCAGAGACTCGTCGATGCACAGCTTCTGAAATGGAATCAGGTAGGTGGAAAACCGATGACGTATCATGTCATACAGTTGCCTGATCTTCCAGAGTGTGTCGGGCTCGTGGACATGCATGTTATTTGTCAGGTGGAAATATGAGAGGATGTCGAAGTACCTATCCCTTGACATGAATTTGCCAAATGCTGGAGTCGTTGTGAGGTCGCCAGTTATCCAGTAGTCGGCCAGAACGTGCTTCTTTATGTATGTCATCAGCATTGTGAGTGCCAAGAACACATATAATTCTGCCACAGTGAGAGCTCTCCATGCCACCATCTTGGCACTGGTCTTCCTGCCAAGAAAGTTTGAACAGATAGCCTGGTGGTTATTTGTCTCTTTGACAAGGTATTCCATGACTTCATTGTCGTGGAAGCCACAGAAAAGATCACTGGGGGTGGCATTTGGGCCACAGGGATATGCTGGTGACACCCCGGAACCCTGTTGTACCTCGTCAAAGGCAGGAAAATCTGGCACAAAATCCGCCCCATCTGACCACACAAACATTTCAGCAGCTCGAGGATGTGGAGCTGCAGCAGGCACACGCCCTGGATGCCCTGGCACACGGCCTTGGCCACGCGGATGCCCTGCACGCCCATGCCCAGGCCCAGGCCCAGGGGCAGTGGCGTCGGCAGGCTGACCACGTCCATGACCTCGCCCTTTGACTCTTCTTGTCGGGACTTCCTCTTCGTTTTCCTCTTCCTCAGGCGACGTCAGGTCATCTGGGGCAATGTTGGGGTCGTCAGCAGCCTCTTCAGGAGACAACTCTGGTGAAGAATAGACCGGGCGTCGGCGGCGTGGGGCTGCAGGAGGTTGAGGAATGGGAGCCTCGGCCTCGGGAGTTGGCCTCCTTTTGCGGCTAGCCGTGGACTTTTCCGCAGGAAATAAGGACCTACGATGCGGTGCCTGTGGTGACACACTGTGGGAGGCCAATGACGCACTTGTAGAGGTCCTTTGGTCATCCTGAGGGACAGATGAAGCCGAGAGCTGTGGGTGGCCCTCCCGGCGTCCCAGGTCAAGGCGTCGGGACAAAGGAATGCGGGTGGTTGCTAGGCCTGGGTCGGCGTCACTCTCACTATCTACGCCTTCCCTCACTTTTTCTGCCTCCCTGCGTGCTTTCTTGGCTGCACTTTTCACTAAAGACTGTTTATAGAAGTATTTACCCACTTTCAAGGGCGTACGGGCAGGCAAAGGGGAAGGTCCTGGCGTAGGGCTAGGGCTAGGCCTAGGCCTACCCTGACCTACGAAACTAGGCGAAGGGGTTGGCTCTAGCACACTTGGTACTTCAATAGCACCTTCCTCCACCACTTCCACATCAGGATCATCACTACTATCACCCCCCTCAAATAAATCAACATTGTCATCAGCACCAAATCCCACAAAATCTTCAATTTCGCTCCCACTTCTACTCTGAATATAGAGGTTTTTGTCCAGAGCTTTCACTACTGCTCAAATCCGGGTTGAAAAGTTCACGTTGTATTGCACTCTCACTTAGCAAACGTTTCACTTTCCTTAGTTTCTTTTTCTTCTCGGTTGGCAGAGGCGTAGATGTTGCAAGCGGGGTAGCACTGGGACGCGTGGGAGATTGCACAGTATCGGACGCGTCGGAATTCATTTTTTTGCTGTAGCTCTCAATGGCGGCAATGTAGGTACTGATAAGCGTGGTAGTTGAGGCTTGGTGGCACTACGATCGCCCCCGCAAAGTAAAATTTGCCCGCGCGAAATTTAAAGCACGCTTTAAAGCAAATGCCTTAGGTAAGGCATACCGGGTAGCGGCCCTTCAGCCGCGCTGTCCTTACCTAAGGCAGCCCGGGTAGGAAGGGTTAAAGGGAAGGTGTGTAAGGACCGTGAAGACCTATGCATCGGAGACGTGGCCGATTAAAGCGGAGGATATCAATAGAATGGAACAGAATAAGAAGAAAATGGTGAGATGTATGTGTGGGATTAATCTCAAGGACAGGGTATCGAGCGAGGAATTGAGAGGGCGTCTGGGAATTAGGAGTGTCAGTGAAGTGATGTGCACGAGCCGGCTTGGTTGGTTTGGACATGTGGAAAGAATGGATGATCAGGACTAGGTGAAGAAATGCCAGACCGTGAACGTGGGTGGGAGCTGCGCGTAGGGGTGAATCTAGAATGAAGTGGGCTCGGGTACTCCGGTCCAATCTCAAAATAAAGACCTTGACAACAGAGGCAGCCCTACACAGGTCCGTCTGGAAAGCCGCCAATTAGGATGTGAGACTGTAACCACATTCTCTGTGAATAAAACGGTTTTTAAACTTGTATGTATGCATGTACTGTATGTGTAGTGAGTGATATTATGTCTCTATAGAATCTGTAAATCATTTCTAATGCGATGGATCTAAAGAATAAAAATTCCACCAACTCATAATCAGCAAAACTAACACAAATGTCAATAAAAAACATGTTAAAATAGTTCTCCATAATTTTGTTTAGACACACTTTCAAGGCGAAAATATACCATAAATAAAATAAAAGGCCAATCTCACAGTCGGACGGTCACACCAATTAGCCCAGTGTCTATCTGGAGAAGATGGGGGGAAATATTTTGTTGACTCTTAGAAATTATTCAAATTTTAATAGAAGACCAAAATAATAAGAAATAGTTATGTTAATGTATAAGCGAGATAGATGGATAGAGAGTTATTGGGTCCAAGCGATCGATAACATGCGAACATATAAGAGACAGAATTATTTTTCTGAAAAGATAGAGGAGGAATTTTTATGACTTTCTTTTGAAATATATTTTTTTGTGTGCTGGAAGGATATTATTTTCTTCAATTCCATCGCATTAGAAATGATTCATAGATTAAGAAAAGAATAAGTTTTGAAATACAGTAAAACCCCGCTGATTCGGAAATCCAAGACTTCTGGACGAGCATTCTTTTTCGGACAATTATTCATTTTTATTTCAACCAACCAGACTAGTCCGATTGGCTTGGGAAAAATACATTAAGTTCGGACAAAACGATCTTTGATTTCGGACATATTATCCAGCCATTCGGACTGGTCCGGTTGACTTGGGAAAAAAAGCATAGAGTTCGGACAACACAACTTAATTTCGGACATAATCCCAAGCCAATCGGACTAGTCTGGTTGGTTGAAATAAAAATGCACTAAATTCGGATAGTGCAGCATTGTGGGAACCGGACATCATTATCTCAGACATCCGGACTTGTCCGGTCCACAGAATACTTATTCTGAATATAGCAGATCCGGACTTTTGGCACTTCCGGAGAGAATTCTCCCCCGATTAGTCCGAATGGGCGAGGTTCTACTGCAGTTATGTTAAAGGTGAATTATGGAAACAAATCAGTGCTGCACTTAGTATTTTACAATGTAGTAATGGCAGAGGTGGGCAGGTGCGCGCCATTTGGCGCTCTGCGATCCGGTGCGCATTACCAATATAGAGGAGCGCGGAGCGAGGAGCGGCAAAATTCTGAAATCGGAGTGCAGGCGGGGAGCGCAGCTAGAAATTCGCGCTCCTTTCTGGCGCTCCGGAGGCGATTTTTCCTGTCAACAACAGGTACAAGAACGTCATTATCGTGTACAGTCATCGTACCGTTCGTACGGTGTTACCCGAGCCTGTCTGACTGTCTGATAGTCAAAAGACACTATAGACTTCAGAGACTTTTATAATTTTATGGTATCGATACTATCGGAATGTTACTTGAATGTATGGGTGGGAGGGTGGTTTGGGGGATGGTGGGGGGAAGGTAGAAGCGTAATTGACTCGTGTTACAAATATGAAGCCGATTGGTGAGGTAGTTTCGCCACCACAGATTTTATTTGTTTTCCTTTTCTTCGTACGGATACGCTGGAAGTGGGTTGTGGGAGGAAGTTGGGGGTGTGGTGGAGGGAAGGCATAAGGGTAAGGCACTTGTCACACAAATATGGAACCGATTGGTGCAATCGTTTCGCCGCCACAGATTTTATTTTTTTTTCCTTGTGAGGCGACCGATAGTCAGCGAGTGGGTGGGAGGAGGGGTTTGGGGTAGTGGTGGTGCCGTGGTGGGTATGCAGAAGGGTAAGGTACATGTGGTAAAAAACTAAAAATATGAAAGCCATAGGTGCAGTCGTTTCGCTGCTACAATTTTTTTCGGCGAGTCAGTATATAATTATATACGGACCTGGCACTGGGCGTGACAACTGACATCTGACAAGACCCTAGTCCCGGCCGTATATATATAATTATTATAAATTATATACCGTCGGACCTGGCAGTTTCGGACCTAGTTTCTCAGTTTGGACAGTTTCTGTAATTCTTTGTCATATCATAGATATCAATGGACAGTCACAATGTCACAAACTCACAATGACATCAATCATATCATATCATTGACATTTGCAATGATATCAATCATATCATATCATTGACATTTGCAATGATATCAATCATTTCATATCATTGACATTTGATTCATTGATATGACATAAAGAATAACAGAAACTGAGAAAGTGAGAAACTTAAACAGTTAAACTTCAGAAAGACACCATGACTTATGGTTTGAATTCTTGGAATTTAGTGAAGTGAAAGACAAAGGACAAAGTGAAGGACAAAGGTAAATAATTAAATAACTTCTAGAAGCTGTTTTTTTTTTTTTTTTTTTTTTTATATACCTATTTTTGGGAGCGCGGAGCGGGAAGCGCATTGGGTCTGCTGACAAAAGGAGCGCGTGAGCGCTGCCGCATTACCTTATGTCTGATGAGCGCGGAGCGCTGCCGCATTACCGGTCCCACCGGAGCGCGCCCACCTCTGAGTAATGGTCAAGATATGCTTCATTAACCTCTGAAGTGCGCATGGGGGTAATTGGAAACGTCCCCCTGTGCTGACGTATTTGAGGTGTTTCCGTCACTAAAATATTCATTGTGCCATTAATAGCATTAATACTTATCCATATGCGCCTATTATGGGTTGATTATAAAGGTATTAACCTGAAACAACAATAAAACGAGTGAAAACAGCGCTTGGATGGTCAAAATCGGAGATATAGCCCGCGAGTTGTATAATGTATGGGTGAGGCAAACTGCTTTCCCGCCAATTTCCCCCAAGGCCACTGAGACACAGTCGATCGATACTCTCTCTCTCTCTCTCTCTCTCTCTCTTGCACTCGCTTGCCATCAGTGATGACAACACCCTGCTTGCAACTCGCTAATGTTAGCACGAAAATATACCTCAGAATAAGGGAATAACAGGGAAAATAGGTGATAACTGAAGGAGAGGAGGAAAGTGGGGAAGGAGGGGAGGTAGAGGACTGAGATTTTGCATGGCCCAGGGGCCATAAAAAAAAAAAAAAAAAAAAAAAAATTTCGATGTCAAAAGTTGATTTTTTTTTCTCACTCACTCATAAGAGTCTCCCCGCAGTCCGCCAGGGGAACTCTTAAGAGTCTCCCCGCAGTTCCCGGGTTAATGAATTTCATGTTATAAATTAACATTCTAATAATACAAATTAGCAATAATTGTTTTTCTGGCGCGTAGTTGTAAGTTGATGACAGAAAACCGCTGGGAGAGAATGAGTGTGTTGATTGGCTAGCAGGCTCGGGACATAGGTTGCGACCGTGAGAATTCGAAGACAGTAAACAAACTCACGTAAGTAAAGGTGGGATGATACCTTTTGTGACATTTCTTCATTAACCCGGGAGCTGCGGGGAGACTCTTAAGAGTTCCCCCGGCAGACTGTGGGAAGACTCTTGAGAGTAAGTAAAATAAAAAATCAACTTTTGACATCGAAAAAAAATTTTTGTTTTTATTTTTATTTTTTTATTTTTTTATTTTTTTTTGGCCCCTGGGCCATGCAAAATCTCAGTCCTCTACCTCCCCTCCTTCCCCACTTTCCTCCTCTCCTTCAGTTATCACCTATTTTCCCTATTATTCCCTTATTCTGAGGTATATTTTCGTGCTAACATTAGCGAGTTGCAAGCAGGGTGTTGTCATCACTGATGGCAAGCGAGTGCAAGAGAGAGAGAGAGAGTATCGATCGACTGTGTCTCAGTGGCCTTGGGGGAAATTGGCGGGAAAGCAGATTGCCTCACCCATACATTATACAACTCGCGGGCTATATCTCCGATTTTGACCATCCAAACGCTGTTTTCACTCTTTTTATTGTTGTTTCAGGTTAATACCTTTATAATCAACCCATAATAGGCGCATATGGATAATTATTAATGCTATTAATGGTACAATGAATATTTTAGTGACGGAAACACCTCAAATACGTCAGCACAGGGGGACGTTTTCAATTACCCCCATGCGCACTTGTTAGGTTAATACTGGCGATCTGTGTCACTGTATGGTATAATAATCTTTCTAGGGCACCAGTGAATCATGCCAAAGTTCACTCAAGCAATACAATGAGAATATATATATATATATTAATTTGGTTTTACTTGAAGTCAGACTTATCTTTACTCTTTCCAACATTTTTGAGAAGCATCCTGGTAAGTTATTATTATTCATATTAGTGATATACATGAATTTGGTCTGAACATCACACCCTGGTGCTAACTTATACCAACTAGGCCTATTTACAAACTCCAGATAGGCCTAGTTAACATATGTGGCATATCAGGTTGAATAATCAGGTCTCTCCAAATCCATATACAGGTGGCCCTCGGGTAAAACTGGTAATTTGTCCTGCCATGACACTGTGTTACGCAAAACCGTGTTATGTAAAGCATAGGTTATATAGGAATTAAGCCATTTCGTTCTAGCGACTTGCCCAAAGTCCCCTTTTTGAGCATTCTCCGCCCTAAAACCTACCACAAATCACTCAAAATACCGACCAAGCAACACTCAACCATACTTCACATGCCATATGCATAAAATATGATAGCAAAAGGGCAACAAAAAGGTAGGTAAGGGTGGTCTAGAGGGGTGGGCTGGCACATAAAATACACTTGGACTGCTCGGTTTTGTCCGCCTAAGCATGGGTGGCAAGGGAAACTAAGTTAGTGGCGTTTCCCGAGCCAAGGCAAACCGTGTTAGAGCAAGGAAAATACCGTGTTACAGGTGACTCATCACATTTGAGGTATCCGTGTTAGAGCAAAACCGCTTGAAAAACCGTGTTACCCGAGGGTCCACTGTAATAGGCTATAGGCTACCTTAAACGACATAGCTAACATAGAACAATATTTACCATTGGGTATATATTTTACCCTAATTAAATTCTTAAATACCATATTGCTCATAATGTGTATAGTTCTGGCTTATTATTAAGATTTAAAAATATAGCATTTTATGAGTTGTAAGCAATTAAGGTTAGTTAAGTTAACTAAAAGGATTAGCTTAATCGGTAAGAGTTATGTTAGCGGGCGTACCGTCCGCCTTGTTTACATAGTCGCACGCTCGCAGTTATATTCGCATCTAATTTGACTGCTGTTATTTGCCCCTGCTGGTAATATATATGATGATGCCAATAAGTCATGGGGGGTCCTCAACCCATTATTGTATCCCACGACCGGTAACAAAACAATTTACCCAGCACCTGGCCGTGGGATACAGTAATCCCTTGCACAACGAATGGGTTATGTACAGAAAAAACGTTTGTAGTGCAAATTTTTGTTGTGTGAACTATTAGTTATATGGGATTAATTAGGTTAGGTGCACGGACTCTCATTTTCGCCCCTTCATTTATATTTACTCAGTTTGAATCAATATTTGTGATTACTATGACTTCTTAACCTTATAATACACCTTACATCTACAATTTAACATGCAGGGTGATAATACAGTAAAACACCATACGCAAATCATGTTTTATTTTGGCTTACGGTAGGCTAGGCTACTGTATTGTACTTTGGTGACTTAACCTAATTCTACGATACTGCAAGACTAATAAAAAATAATTATGCTCTTAAACTTTTATGTCTTACATTTCTTACATGAATAGTTTTACATTTCTGAATCGGAGGAACCTTGGAGTTCTGGGGAGTCGGGGTTGTCTGGGGAGGCCAGCTGGGAGGCCGCGGCGGTGGTGGTGGCGCGGCTGGTGCCAGAGGTGGATGCCACGGGTGTGAAGATGCCAGACGTAGAAGGGATGCTATCATGTGACAGCTCTGGTGATGGTGAAAGACTTGATGATGGAGTAGAAGGGGTGCTTGGCCTGAAGTAGGATGTCACAGTGCTCTGCTTAGCTTTGTCCCGCTTCTGGTTGAGAATTTCGTGGTAGATTGCAAGTGCCTTCTCTATGTGATGCGCTGCAGTGCCGCTTCTAGCTGGGTTCGGGCCGGTGTCTCTCATGATGTCTATGCCGCTGGGGAAACCTGACAAAAATTCATGCAAGGTTTTTATGGTCAGCCCACGTTCTCGGACTGAATCATTATCCTCAGCTGGATCTTGACGACGCTGCTGCAACATTTCTTCAAGCTCTTCATTACTTAGGGGTCACTGTGGCTGTCTAGCAACTGTTGAATGTCGTCTTCATCTACGTCGGTGAAGCCAGCACGGTGGGATAGGCGCACAATATCTTTGCGGAGATCCTTGACAGTGGGGGCAGGTCCAAATCCTTTGAAATTATTCACACACTCTGGCCACAGTTTACTCCAAGCCCCGTTCATTGTTTTGGCTTGGATCTCATTCGGTACGCATTGGTAAATCTCGGTAAAACATTTGTTAAGTCGAACCCAAAGTGTTTGTTGTGCGGGCAAGGGGTAGTAATATGAAACCTTCGTTAAAGTGAAAATTTGTTGCAAGAGTGTTCGTTGTGCAAGGGTTTACTGTACAATAATTGGTTGAGGAGCCAAAGCCCCATAACTTATTGTCATCATCATATACATTACAGGATGTGTAGATCAGATTTTTACCCTGAATTGTGTTGTGGAGAAGTATCTGGAGAAGAAACAAAAGGTGTATGTTGCCTTTATGGACTTGGAGAAGGCCTATGACAGAGTGGATAGAGAAGGTTTGTGGAATTGTTGATGTCTGATATCAAGAAGTGGATGAGAGCGAGAAAACTTAAACTAAATGATGGTAAAACTGATATTCTCATCATCCGAGGAAATAGAAGAGCTGATGATATAGTAGGTGCCCTCTCCATCAATGTGGGTGGATCTCAGCTGCGACCGGCCAACTCTGTTCGAAATCTGGGTGTATATGTGAACTCCCGATTAGATTTCAAAGAGCATGTAAACCAGATAGTTAAAAGTTGTTACTTGCACATCAGAAATCTCTATTTGGTGAAGCCGTTTATAACCAGACGTTGCCTCCTGATGTTGGTTCACTCATTGGTCTTCTCTCGTGTTGATTATTGCAATGCCCTGTTGGTGGGTCTTCCAAATTATATTTTGAAGAAAGTTCAGTCTGTTCTTAACAGGGCCGCAAGACTAATTGTTGGTGTTCCACCTAGAACTCCTACTACATCTCTTCACATAGAACTGCACTGGCTGCCAGTAAGAGCAAGAATAGAATTTAAGTTGTGTTTGGTGACCTTTAAGGTTCTCAAATTTGGTGAGCCTAGGTACCTTGCGGAGCTGCTCAGGCGCCCACCGGCACACCATGGTGTAGTTGTGCGTCATGACAATGACCCTTTTCGTCTTGATGAACCATGGGCTTTCCAGCAGTCTTCTTTCTTTGAGAGGTCTTTCTCCTACATGGCTCCGAGGTTGTATAACAGGTTGCCGCTGTCCATGAGACAACTGAGTTCTGTTGAATGCTTCAAGAGACAACTTAAGACTTTTCTCTTTGAGAGAAGCTATGATCTTGAGAGAGGTGTCATGGCAGATGGCTATAGAGTTTAGGCTATTTTGCCACTGCTAGTGATTGTTAAATGTGTGTTGTATATAAGCCTTCTTTTGATGCATTGATTTTTTTTTCTTTTTTCTTTCTCTTTTCGAGCGCTAGTGAATTCTTCGGAAAAATTGGCGCTTATGAGAAATAAGTAACATGCTTATTATTTTATTATTATTAAAGTACTTAGAATATACGGAGTAGAGGGCAAGTTGCTGAAAGCAGTGAAGAGCATGTATGAGGGTGCAAAGGCGGCAGTACGTGTGGAGAGTGAGCAGAGCGAGTTCTTTGACCTGAATGTTGGTTTGAAACAGGGGTGTGTGATGTCCCCGTGGTTGTTTACTGTATATATGGATGGAGTTATGAAAGAAATACTATCAAGAGCAGTGGATGTTGGTGTATCGCTGAAAAGGGAGGGAATTGAGTGGAAGCTACCTATACTGCTGTTTGCGGATGATACAGTTCTGATGAGTGATAATGAATGGGAGTTGCAGGGTCTGGTAAATGAGTTTGGAACAGTGTGCGAAAAACGGAATTTGAAGGTAAATACGGGGAAGAGCAAGGTTATGGTCTTCAAAAGGGGTGAAGTCACAGAGTGTGAGGTGAAGCTGAACGGTCAGGCTATGGAGATCGTCAACTCTTTTAAGTATCTGGGCAGTGTGTTGAGTAAAGATGGGACTATGGATGAAGAGGTGCGGGAGAGGGTACAACAGGGGAAGAGGGTTGTAGGAACGCTAAAAGCAGTAACAAGAAATAGGGTGGTCAGTATGGAAGTGAAGAAGTCCTTGCATGACAGTGTGGTAATCCCGACACTGACTTACGGAAGCGAAGCATGGACGTTGGTTGAGAGACTCAGACCAAGAGTGAGAGCAGTGGAAATGAATTACTTAACCCTTCTTTAGCGGGCCCTCTGTGGTCGTTTTGGGCCTTTTCAGGCCATTCTGACTGCTATATCAACCATCAGTATGAAAGGAACTATTGTGCCGAAAACTAGGTGGAAATCGCTACACATTGACGTAACATACAGCTACGTAGCACTCGTGGAGCACTGACAGTGTTACCTCGAAGATGGAAGTTTACCAGATTTTGCTACCTTGCTCACTTTTAGCGATCTATTGGTTACACTGTGATCCTCTCGCGCGGTGGGGGAACTGGAGTTAGTGTGGGCCGGGAGGCCACAGATATCGGACGTATGGATCATTACTATCCCACTCATTTTCACTCGATTTACACCATTTTTTCACTCGTTTTTTGCCTGTTTTTTCAACTCGACTTATGTGGTGAGCCGCTCTTTAAGTGTTAAGGAGTGCGTGCAGAATTACATGGAGGGATAGACAGACTAATGAGGAAGTAAGAAGGAGGTGTGGTGTGGAGGTAGATGTGCTGGAAAGTGTGAAAAGGAACAACTTGAGATGGTTCGGCCATATGGAACGTATGGAAAGCGAGAGAATGACTAAGAGGGTGTACGAGAGCGAGGTGGAGGGACAGAGGGGGAGAGGTAGACCGAATATGAGGTGGAAGGATGGAGTGAGGAACTACATGAATGAAGGCGGTGCTGGTTGGGGGGAGGGGCGTCGACTGACTGGGGACAGAGGTGCATGGGGGCGGTTCGTTCGTGGCCACCCCTTCGGGGATCACGGCGTCAGGCAATAGATAGATAGATAGATATACATTACCCGCAGGGGCAAATAATAGCAGTCAAATTAGACTCGAATATAACTGCGAGCATGCGACTATGTAAACAAAACGAACGGTAAGCCCGCTAACACAACTCTTACCGCCCAATCTAACATATTACCTAAACTATCCTTACCAAAAAGGTGGCTGGCCAACTTCCTAGCAGGCAGATGTGCACACGTATCTTTTGCCGGTCAGTCATCTAAAATCAGAAACTTTCCAAACGGAGTCCCACAAGGATCCGTCCTATCGCCCGCACTCTTCAATCTGTACATGCACGATATAACTACACCCAATACTCCCCAAATAAACTTAGCCTCCTATGCAGATGACATAACACTCACATGCACACACCATGACCCAAGAAGAGCAACAGATCTCCTTCAACCCTATCTCAACACACTACATGGCTGGTGCACTACAAACAGACTTAATCTAGCCCCAGCCAAATCCACCGCAACCCTGCTCACAAGCTGGACAGGTGAACACGAATACATCCCTCAACTCACCATAAACAACACACCCCTAACACATACACACACACCCAAAATCCTAGGAGTAACATATGATACTCATATGACATTCAAACAGCACACCACAAACATTAAAAAGAAACTGACACCCAGACTTAACGCCCTCAGGTCACTTGCTCACACAAAATTTGGACACAACAAAGAAACTACCACCACAGTATATAAACAATACATAAGATCAGTAATGGAATACGCAAGCCCAGCCTGGGCTTCTAACCTAGCTGAAACACATCATAAGACCTTACAGACTATTCAAAACAAAGCCCTGAAGATCATTACAGGCTGCACAGCTACTGCACCCACAGATCATCTACATCAAGAAACCAAAATCCTCAAAGTCAAAGACCATCTGGACATGAGAGGCACTCAATTCCTGGCAGCAGCCTCCATGAACCAAGACCACCCACTAAACTACATGGCAACACACCCACAGACACCACGAAATATCAAAACAACACCCAGCACACGGTATCACACACAATTATTGTCCTCTCTCCCTCCCTGCCCACCCCGAACCAACTTCCAGAAGCACATCCATACTCATATCTCTCGCCAATCCATCCACTCACTCACAGACAACACGCAGCTGCATGCACGACCTCCCGAAATCCATCCTTCCGAATCCTCCCTCCCTCGCGAGGACAGAGTCCACCTGGCCAGGCTGAGATGCGGACACCATCCAGCTCTCCTGAGCTATCAGAAGAGACTGGATGACTCCGTTGTCGACGCCTGCCCGGGATGTAACACAGCACCCCATACCATTAAACACATCATAGAAGACTGCATTTCACACAACCACTTACGCCAACAACACAACCTACACTCAATGAGAGCTCTGTGGGAAAGCCCGATCGTGGCCATGGCCTTCCTCAGGGACTCGGGGCTGTTCGGCCAGGCAGCTTAGGGAACAACAACAACAACAACCTATCCTAGCTTGCAAATGATGGTGGCCTCTAGGATATCAGGTAACTGAAATATGGAAACTAACCCTAGGACAAGATGTGGCTGCTTGGAGCATTAGCCCTTGTGTTATTGTTTTAGGATACCTTTTGCACCATAATTATGCTGTTAATACCGGTAAATGAAACCTGTGTAGAATATATATTTCATGAATTTAAAATTGGACTAGGTTAACATACTGTAAATAGAATTGAACTATAAACCAAAGTTAGCTTAACATATTCATAATATAATAGCCTATAGGAGGGAATACAAGATAAATTGGCCTACTACAAAGACAGCATATAGGAGTAATCAGCCGATCAGAAATTTTGGGTATCATTCAAGGAGCCTACCGCCGCAGTTCACACGCTCTTTGTGTTCGCTCCTTATTTGACCAATTTTTGGGGCTTTGCCCCCGTCAAACCCCAGGACTTATTGTCATTGTCGTATATATTGCGTGCAGAGGGCAAATAACCGCATGCTCGCGATCATGTTCTTATCTATTTTACTGCCGTGGGATACAATAATATTGAAATCATATATATTGCCAGCAGGGGCAAATAACAGGAAAAAACAGTCAAAATAGACGGGAACTTAACTGCGAGCGCACGACCTGTGTAAACATGACGACCATACGCCCAGATACTACATCTTTCCCCCAAAAAGTCAAATCCGACGCATAGAGCGTGCGAATATCGGCGCGTCATCTCCTTTAACCCTCCAGCCCCGGCTATGTATTCCATATATATTCCCCAAAACCTGGGGGTTTTGGCCAAAAAACGTCTACGCCTAGGCTACCGCATCTTTGTTATTTTGCTTGCTTCCGCATTCCCGCGCATCCCCAAGCGTAGATGTGTTTCGTACCTGTAGAATGGCGTTAACCCGGGAGCTGCAGGGAGACTCTTAAGAGTTCCCCCGGCGGACTGCGGGAAGACTCTTGAGAGTAAGTAAAATAAAAAATCAACTTTTGACATCGAAAAAAAATATTTTTTTTTATTTTTTTTTTTTATTTTTTTTTGGCCCCTGGGCCAAATCTCAGTCCTCTACCTCCCCTCCTTCCCCACTTTCCTCCTCTCCTTCAGTTATCACCTATTTTCCCTATTATTCCCTTATTCTGAGGTATATTTTCGTGCTAACATTAGCGAGTTGCAAGCAGGGTGTTGTCATCACTGATGGCAAGCGAGTGCAAGAGAGAGAGAGAGAGTATCGATCGACTGTGTCTCAGTGGCCTTGGGGGAAATTGGCGGGAAAGCAGTTTGCCTCACCCATACATTATACAACTCGCGGGCTATATCTCCGATTTTGACCATCCAAACGCTGTTTTCACTCGTTTTATTGTTGTTTCAGGTTAATACCTTTATAATCAACCCATAATAGGCGCATATGGATAATTATTAATGCTATTAATGGTACAATGAATATTTTAGTGACGGAAACACCTCAAATACGTCAGCACAGGGGGACGTTTTCAATTACCCCCATGCGCACTTGTTAGGTTAAGTAGAGCTCTCTAAGTCAACTGGTTCAGTTTTTCGGGGCTGTTCGGCCAGGCAGCTTAGGGAACAACAACATCTGGTTCAGTTGTGATGATGATTTCATTGGAGATAACTTTATGGCAAAAACAGCCACTTTACACTACTTTTCGATACTTAACCTCTGAACTGCGCATGTGGGTAATTAGAAACGTCTGCCTGTGCTGACGTATTTGAGCTGTTTCCATCACTAAAATATTAGTTTTACCATAAATAGCATTAATACTTACCCATATGCGCCTATTATAGGTTGATTATAAAGGTATTAACCTGTTACAACAATAAAACGAGTGAAAACAGCGTTTGGATGGTCAAAATCGGCGATACAGGCCGCGAGTTACATAATGTATGGGTGAGGCAACCTCCTTTCCCGCCAATTTCCCCCAAGGCCACTGAGACACTGTCGATCGATACTCTCTCTCTCTCTCTTGCACTCGCTTGCTAACAGTGATGACAATGCCCTGCTTGCACCTCACTAATGTTAGCACGAAAATATACCTCAGAATAAGGGAATAACAGGGAAAATAGGTGATAACTGAAGGAGGGGAGGAAAGTGGGGAAGGAGGGGAGGTAGAGGACTGATATTTTGCATGGCCCAAGGGCAAATTTTTTTTTTTTTTTTTTTTTTCGATGTTTGAATTTTTTTTTTTCTCTGACTCTAAACCCGGCAAGCGCGATAGGCCTCACGGAAGGCTTCCTATAGGGAACGCGATAGGCCTCACGGAAGCAGGACCATAAAAAAAGCTTTCCAAAAAAAAAAGGGCCTATCAAAAAAAAAAAATTTGTCTCTAGGTGAGATAATTCCCCTCCAGTACTCATCCATGTAAATCTCACCCCCCCCCCCTCCCCTCCTTCCCCACCTCTCTTATTACTATTTTATATAAAATCGTAGCCCCTAATTTTACCCATTACCTACTGTAGTAAGTATCTATTTAACTGCCTTGTATGTAAGTAAAGCTTTGCATATTAATTTGCTAATAAACAATATTGTTTTACTAACTAACCTGCCTACAGAGACTAACGCCGACGCCATTTTGTAAACAAACCTTTTGGGGGGATTATACATTAAATTCCAGCAAATTTTGTACCAAATTTAAGTGCATTCATTTATCTTTTCCCCCTAGATATATTCTTGACTTTTTCTCCTCAGACTGATTTTACTTTAAGCTAAGGGTGGTATTTGTACAAACTAACCTAGCCTAACCCAACCTGCCAAGCTTTTGACCTAACCCAAACCTAGCCTAGCCTATAGCCAGCCAATCTGTTTTATTATTAACTCTTGTAGATATTGTCTTTAGTATCCTACTGTAGCTATACAGTATATATCTGTAATTTTAGTTGTTGTTTGCACGATCTTGTAATAACCTTTGACTGATACACTTTTTTTATCTAAAAAGAGTAGGGTACTGCTTTACTAGGCTACAGCGACACCAGGGCCATCTGTTGACACAGTATATTAACCCCTTGTGTGCAGTCACACTTTATTTTTATATAATCTCTATTTGGTGAATTGTATATTTAGTTACATATTCTGTTATACATATATTTGTTTAAGGTTAGGTTATCACACCTGGTAGCCTATTTCTGCGAATTTCAATTTTATTATTTTCGGTTAGGCTATTCAACGCTGGTAGCCTATTATTGCGTATTTCAATTTAAAAAAAAAACTTTTGGTTAGGCTATCGCCCCTGGAAGCCTAATTCTGCGTATCTCAACATTTTTGTTTTCGGTTAGGCTATCACCCCTGATAACCTATTTCTGCGTATTTCAGCATATTTGTTTTCGGTTGAAGTGATTGAAGTGTTTTTAAAGTGAGTGAAGTGTTTTAAAGTGAGTGAATTGTTTTTTAAGTGAGTGAAGTGATCTGAAGAAAGTGACTGTCACCATGCCTCGCGCTTGTGCGAACTGCGCCGGTAGGTTTGGTGAGTCCATGTTTGCTACTATCGATCTTCAAGACTGCCGGCTCTGCCAGCAACGAGAGAATTTTACAGTGAAATTAGACGAAGCCTACAACAAGATCAACGTCCTCACCATGAAGCTGGAATCACTCCAAGAGTTTGTAACACTCAACGTTGGAGTACCACAAACTTCAATTGTCACCGCAACTCCAGCAGCCACCAACGCCCCAACGTCAACTGCCAACAATTCAACGCCTACAGTAGCCACTTCAGCTGATGTATCCGATACTCAAGATACAAATAGTGACTCTCTTCCCCCTCAAGACAACTTCCGTGTCGTGAGGAACAACGTTTGCCCCAAGACCAGGAAACACATACCGATTACCGAGTGTCAAAACCGTTTCCAGATACTCGCAGACTCAGATGACGAAGAGGAAATAGAAGAAGTCCGGCTCGTGGGAGACTCGATGATACGTGGTCAGCTCACAGAGTTTTGCGCCAGGGCACCTAAGACCAGGAAGCGTTTTTGTATCCCTGGTGGTGGTGTGGATGACGTAGTTGCAGCAGTTGACGAAGTATCAAAGCTGGCCCCTGCTAATACAATGTACGTCATCCACGTTGGATCCAACGATGTGCAGCGAACCCGGTCGGAAGATTTGCTTTTAAAGTACCAGCAGCTGATCAAGTCGTTTAAGGAGAAGTCATCAAGGATCATCGTCTCAGGAATCGTCCCCCGGCTCGGTGTAGAGAGCCGATTTTACAACATAGCCACCAGCACAAATCGTTGTCTAGCAAACCTCTGCAGGAAGGAGAACGTGGGATTCGTCGACACCTGGGACAATTTCTACTACGATGACTATTTGTTTTCGGACGATGGAGTTCATCTGAACCAGGTGGGAGCAGCACGTTTTGGGCGTCTTCTCAACGATGCGGTGAAGGATTTTCGGAGAAGAAATCGACTCAGCACAGGACAACCAGGAAGGAGGACCGAAGACAGCGAGGACGGCAACCTACAAAGGAATTAAATACTAATCCGTCAAGAACCGCGAATTTGGATAAATCTCCACCAACACGACCCAAATTCAAAACCGTCAGGGATAACGACCGAGGACCGAGGACAGCCATGAATGTAAATGTAGATCCGACCAGAACCAATAATTCGATGAAAGAACGTAATGCGAGTTCTAAAACCGCAACTTTAAAGGTTTTCTATGCAAACGCTCGTAGCATACGCAATAAATTTTCAGATTTAGAGGAACTAGTGTTTACAGAAAATTATGATGTGATTGGCATAACAGAATCTTGGCTCAATACAGAAGATAGAGACTTTTTAGCAGAGTATTCACTTCCCGGTTATGTAATGTTTGAGAACAGCCGAATAAATAAAAATGGAGGTGGCGTTTTATTTTATATCAAAGAAAGTCTTAACCCGACCCTCGTGTCAAAACCTCAAATTGTGAACGTCGACACATCTTTTGTGCTAATAAAGAATAATAAAGGTACAAAAATAATACTTGCGTTAATATACAGACCTCCAGCTCAATCAGTGCAAACTGACCGAGAAATTTACGAACAAATTGCAGATGTAAGTAACTCACAAGATACCGTAATTTTTGGCGACTTTAATTTACCTGTGACCAAGTGGGGCGATACTCTTACTTCACACTCCGGACATGACTTGTATACGAACTTGCAAGAGAGTTCGCTTTATCAATTTGTTCGAACGCCGACCCGTGGTAATAACGTTCTTGACATTGTACTTGCAACAAAAGAAGAATTGATAGAGAATTTGAATGTTGGTGATGAATTCAGTAACAGCGACCATCGTACGATAACTTTCACTTTAAAGTTTACTAGTAACGAACCAAATAGTAGCATCGAAAAAGTCCCTAATTTCAAGAAAGCAAACTTCCATAAACTTAGAGCTATGTTTAAAGAAACTGACTGGAGCTTTTTAATTAACAATAACGACATAAATACATCTTGGAAGTTATTCGAAACCACTTACCTAAAAGCAGTGCAAGACTGCATACCATCGAAAATACGGCGTCCAGGCCATAATAATAAGCCCAAATGGTGGAATAAAGATATTTCAAACTGCCTGCTTGCTAAAAAATTTGCTAATGATAGATTAAAATCCTCACAAAATGACGAAGAACGGGTGAAATTTGTAGAGCTACGACGCAAAGCCAAAAAGTTAATTAAGCAAAGTAAAAAGACCTTAGAGTTACATATTGCGAATCAAAGTAAAACAAACCCGAAAGAATTCTATAGTTATATCAGAAAGAAAAAAGTAGTTACTTCAACTGTTGGACCGTTAGTCGATGAAAAAGGAGAATACACCAAAGACGAAGTACAAATGAGTAATGCCCTCAATACCTTCTTTGCATCAGTTTTTACAACCGAAGACCTCAGTGATATCCCTACACCATCGCCGATTCAGATTGATAATTCAGATGTTCTAAGCAATATCACCGTTACAGAGAGAGAAGTATTGAATTGTTTAGATAAACTCAAAGTAAATAAAACGCCAGGACCTGATACAATCTCGCCTAGAGTTCTAAAGGAAGCTAAGAATGAGCTCTCCAAACCACTGACATTACTATTCAATAAATCCTTGCAGTCTGGAACTATGCCTGATCAGTGGAAGCTAGCCAACGTAACACCGATATTCAAAAAAGGCAGCAAATCCCTACCCAGTAACTATCGTCCAATTAGCTTAACCTCAGTTGTATGTAAAATGCTAGAAACGGTCATACGAGACAGACTCGTAAATCACTTAGAGGAAAATAACATACTTAAAGATACTCAACACGGCTTTCGTAAAAAACGTTCCTGTTTAACAAACCTCTTAGACTTCTTCCACGATATCCTCAACCTCTACGATGAGAGTAAAGCTGTAGATATTATATACCTTGATTTTCAAAAGGCCTTTGACAAAGTTCCCCACAAACGTTTACTGCTAAAACTAAAAGCGCATGGAATACAAGACGGTGTGTTGAAATGGATAGAAAATTGGCTCAACAACAGAAAGCAAAGAGTAGTCATAAACGGTAAGGCATCTAAATGGACCAATGTAAGTAGCGGGGTACCCCAGGGATCGGTACTAGGACCAATTCTCTTTCTAATTTACATCAACGACATAGATGAGGGTCTCACCTGCACAATCTCAAAATTTGCTGACGATACAAAAATTGCAAATAGCGTACTCTCAAAAGAACAAGTTGACGATATGCAACACAATCTAGATAAATTGTCATGTTGGGCCCAAATTTGGCAAATGAGTTTCAATGCGGATAAATGTAAAGTACTACATGTCGGATACCTAAATGAGAAAGCAAACTATTCGATGAATGGCACTCAGCTTAAGAATGTAAACAGAGAAACTGATCTGGGAGTAACAATATCGAGTAACCTAAAACCGAGTCAACAATGTTCAGAAGTTGTTAAGAAGGCAAACAAAATAATTGGCTTTATAGGCAGGTCATTTGAGCATAAATCCAAAGAAGTTATCCTAACCCTTTACAATTCCTTAGTCCGCCCTCTTCTGGAATACTGCGTTCAATCCTGGTGCCCTTATTACCAAAAAGATATAAACAAGCTAGAACGAGTTCAACGTAGAGTTACCAAAATGATACCTAGCCTAAAGAACAAACCATACGAAGAGCGTCTTAGAGAATTAAATCTATTTCCTTTAACCCAGCGCAGATTAAGAGGCGACTTAATTCAAGTGTTCAAAATCATCAAAGGCATCGACAATATGAACTGTAGTAAGTACTTCACTATCGACCAATCTAATTACACACGGGGAAACGGTTGCAAAATTATTGGTAAATCTTTTAACTCGCACGAATCTAAGAATTTCTTCTTCAATCGAGTTGTCAACTTGTGGAATGGGCTTCCCCGAAACGTTATAGACTGCAGCACCGTTGATTCATTTAAATTCCGCCTAGACAAATATCTCGCATCAAACCCGCGACTGACTGCGTTTGTAAATGAATAACTTTATCCTCCCCTCAGTTACTAACCCATATGTCCCCTACTAACTTCCTAGTCCTGCCACGTTAGTGGCAGGGCAGTAGTTCCCTTTCCAATGTTCCCTTACCCACTCTAAACCACTGTTTGGACACTTGATCCTCAGTGTTTTGGAGGACAAGCAGCCTAGAAGGGTCACTAGATCTGTTGTTGCTTGATTTCCTTTGTACTCCTTTGTACTCCTTTGTACCTTATTCCCCCCTCCCTCCCCTCCTCAATTATCACCTATTTTCCCTCTTATTATCATCATTTATCGGTTATTTTTCTCTCCCGCGATAATGTAGCACAAGTGGGTTGCAGAAAAGATCGATATGTACCACACAGACACCAGCATACACCGCCCCGCTCCCCTCAGTTACCTCACAGACAGCGAGAGAGGAGGGTTGACTGTAGCTCTCTCTCGCCTGACATTACGACCGGGTGGCCAATATCTTCGTTTTTCACCACCCAAATGCTTTTCCCACTTATTTTAGCACTCTTGAAGGTTCATATATACATCATATATGTAAAATAAAAGCATACCGAAAACAAATAATGGTCTATATTGTAAATATAACGAATTCTGTCAGAATCCAAGGCTAGAAATACACAAATAACTACCCTAGCTCCTAGGCCTATTTAGCGCTTAACAGGTTAAGAGTCTTCCCGCAGTCCGCCGGGGGAACTCTTAAGAGTCTTCCCGCAGTTCCCGGGTTAACAATAACATACAGGCACACACGAACAAGCGACGCACTCCTTCTTGTGGTCGGAGATGCGGGACGTCGGTCCAGCCGGCTGTTGTTTACATGCGTCGGACGGACGCCTCGCACACCAAGCTTACAGGCTTTGAGCTCATGAGTGCCTCAGAGCCCTTCCGGGTAGCTCGGGTGTGTTTTTTATGGGTGCCTCAGAGCCCTTCCGGGTCTGATGGGTTAATATCATCAATTTCTGCTTCTAAAAACCTAACTTAACCTAAGTATACCTAACATAACGATACCTAAATTACCCTATCATATCTTAACTTTACCAAACATATCCAATATTAACCTAACCTAATCTAAGTGAACAACCTATTCTAAAGTAACCTAACATTCTTCCCTGTGGCAAAGCTCTCATACCAGTAGAAGCTTCACATCCTCTTTTGCTGACTTCAATATTTTTAGGATTCTTTTGCATTGGTATTGTTCGCAGTTTTGGACTAAATTTGTGGGTAAGGATTTAGTATTTGGGCGTACAGCCCACTTTGTTTACACGACTCACATGCTCGAATCATGTTCCCCTCTATTTTGTCTGCCGTGCGATACAATAACAGGTTGAGGAGGCCAGGGAGGACACCCCCCCCCCCCCCTCCATATGACTTATTGTCATCATGGGGTAAATAATAGGAGAAAACAAACAGTCAAAATAGATGGGCACGTAACCGCGAGCGCATGACCATGTAAACATGGCTATCATACGCCTGGATACTACATCATTCCCAATTTGTGTTCATACCGGTACATACAAATTATTATTTTTATATTTGACTTACACAAACAGGACACTAAAGTACAGTAAAAACCACACATGACTTAGATTACTGTATACTAGGAGGGTACACATGATAAGCCGAATAGATTGTCAGCCGATAAAACTCTACCTTAGGGAAAACCTAATCTAACCCATGATGCCTACTGATGCAGGCAATGTGGGAGTCTGGGGCCGGATACACAAAGATTTCATGGGCGATTTATGGCGCCATATCTCCCAACTGCTGCCTTATGTCCTTGTGAGGCCATACTCAAAGCTTAACATGGGAGCAGCCATCTTGAAAAACATGGCCGACTGCCGCCTTAGCTTATGGACACCTCCGAGGTAGTGTTGTTTTTTATTTTTTATTTGATATACAGTGTTATTTAATACCGAGGACCGTCGCATTTTAGTATTTTTAACATTAGCCTAACCTAACCGAAAACTAACCTGTCTCACGACCGGTCTAAACCCAGCTCACGTTCCCTGTTTATGGGTTCGCGAAGGTTTGTAATACTTCAATGTATCTATTTCAAGTCAAATATACAATTCCGCGCATCATCAAACCATACTAAGTCTGCTACTAATAATATTAACCTATTAGTACCAACAGAATAGCTACAAAATAGGGGTAGTATAACTGTAGATTTATCATGAAACACAATAGAACACTAGGCTAGACTAGGTCCTATAGGCTAGGCCTATTCCTTGAACAATAAAATGCCCCAGAACAAGAAGCCCACCACAGAAGCCACGAGCGAACACCACACAGAAACACCCGGAAGAAAGGTCCACAGAACGAAAGGACCAGCTGACCGAGCCAGCCATTTCAGACAGGCCCAAGCCCGCAGGGCTAAGCAGCTCATGGCCACACCTTGTTACCTTTTCTAAACTGACCATTTTTCCACACCTCACGTACACTAACCCCCTCGTGTCCTACACTCCTAACTACAAAGATGATGAACAGGAATATACATTCATATTAAAAACAACCATGCCCTGTCCCGACGTTGAGCCAATGCCAACACATCAGACAGCCATAATATTTATGTATGTTCTTACATCCGAGAAGTAGATTTTATATATATCTTAGAAGTTAAAACACCCACGTTTGTTCCTAGACCTCTTATATCATTTTCCATGACTAGTATAGATATATGTAACCCGTGCCCACTGCCCAGTCGCCCCTTGCATTTGTTCCTCTAGTAACTAAGTCTATAATATTAACTGCCACCAGCATTGATACGACATAGCGGCACTGTCCTTGCTACAAAGATGATGAACAGGAATATACATTCATATTAAAAAAACAACCATGCCCTGTCCCGACGTTGAGCCAATGCCAACACATCAGACAGCCATAATTATATCTACAGTATGTATGTTCTTGCATCCGAGAAGTAGATGTTATATATTTTAGAAGTTAAAACACCCACGATTGTCCCTAGACCTCCATGACTAGTATAGATATATGTAACCCGTGCCCACTGCCCAGTCGCCCCTTGCATTTGTTCCTCTAGTAACTAAGTCTATAATATTAACTGCCACCAGCATTGATACGACATAACGGCACTGTCCTTGCTACAAAGATGATGAACAGGAATATACATTCATATAAAAAAAAAACAACCATGCCCTGTCCCGACGTTGAGCCAATGCCAACACATCAGACAGCCATAATTATATCTATGTATGTTCTTGCATCCGAGAAGTAGATGTTATATATTTTAGAAGTTAAAACACCCACGATTGTCCCTAGACCTCTTATATCATTTTCCATGACGAGTATAGATATATGTAACCCGTGCTCAGTCGCCCCTTGCATTGTTCCTCTAGTAACTAAGTATCAATATTAACATTCCCTAACATCTTGTCTTGCCAGACTAAGCTTTATGAAGACCCATCGCCCCATAAATCTATGTATGCAATCCTTAGGTTAAGTATTTTTATCCGCCATTGTGTTCACCTTTTTCCATTTACTTTCCACAATTGTCATACGTCTTCCCCTTGCCTCCTTCGTATCCACAGCCCACACTACGCCAATTTACTTCGTGTCTTACACCTCTTACCCCAACCAGAGATTGTATAAGATAACCTGGTTACCAGTATCTGTCATAAGTACCCCGAAACAATAACTAAGTACCCCTACGAACTGCCGCTTTTGTTGGTATTTATATTTATATTTAATAGAAAACGCAGTTCCCAGGACCAACTAATAGTATCCATAACCCTCGGACTGATCACATAACTCTATCTTTTCCAGACTCATATACCACCCCATAGTTGCATTCCCCGGTAGCATATTTTGGCTAACGTATTCTACTGCCTTTTCAAACTTTCCATATCAAGTGTAGCCTAATGCCACCCCCACGCCCAGGGACCTTAGGGGCAAAATTTCCCTGTAGCCCTTGAACTCTCCCCCCCTCTCAGTAAGAATTCCCGCGCTTCTCGACTCTTGTCCGACCTAGCCTCTCTCTCATACCTCTTGAAGATCCTTGAATTGTCCGTTGCTAACGCTCTCCAACCTTTTATATATATACTCCTATCCAGCCTACCTTCACTTAGTAGGCCAGAACAACATTAGAACTTTACTAGCCCCTTGCATGCCATCTATTCTCTTACAACACATTCACAACCCTGCACCCAATGGTCGTCGGTGCGAGGCTAGCCGCCCCGCCAGTTACTAACTTCTATTGCCATACTTCCAGATAAATGTGGCAGAGTTAGCAACCCAGTCTCCACCACATCCAGCAAACTCTACAATTAACAACCAGCCGAGTAAAACCAGCTAGCTAAGGCACCTTCGGTTTTGGTATTAAAGACACCCACATCTGTCTCATACACAGAGGGTTATTATAAACACTGGTGATATGGCAAGCCCCTAGCCACAGCCGCCGGACGACGATCACAGAGAGAGTGCGCCCAGCTCCCCCTTTTGGCCCACCCGAGGAGGGAGACCCCCACCCCCGCGGAGGTATACCTGGCCCCTGTTTTGACTTTCGAGTCATTGCCAGGTAGCACAGGAATTCTTCCTGTCAATGAACTAACCATGAATGACTAACACCTTTACTAACCTCTATTAGCTCACAATAAACCATTTACCTTTCTTGCATGCTCTGATCACTAAATTAGCACCTCAGCTATACCATAGAATGAAGATTGAACAATCTAGAGAGACGTTCCTATCACAGCTGTCCCCATCCTCCTCGCAAAGTAGATCCAGTCTCTCTCCCCTAAATACGTCCAGTATAGCCAAAATAGCACCTCTTACTAAGGCTCAGTTATATGAAATATAAAGGCTTTCCTATAGCCCTGTGCCACAACAGTAAATACCATCTTACCTAGTCTCCATTTCTATTGAGAGCTCAATTAAGTTCATAAGACTCGAGATCCCTACTGTCTACAGGGTCCAGAACCGAGCCTATAAATCTAACTCCCGCCCCCAGTCAAATCAGTTGAAAGCTAGACACCAACCAGTGGTCACTACCCTGCAGTTTACCTCTAGCTCTGCCTTGTGTTGTTCCGGAGTTGAGAGATTCCAGATCCGGCAGACTCCGTGGCAGAGAAGACTGATAGAAGCATCTGTCCATGTACAAGTCCTAACGTGCACCTTATAACCTTCACACAAATTCGTGGGTATATAAGTGTGTAGCCAGCAACGATCATCAAGAGATCCGACTTGAGAACTTCCTACATTTTGGACCATCTGGACGGCCGAGGAACCAGTCGTTAGCCCCCAACATCACCGGAAGCAAGATAACCAGGACCAGATCTACCCATACTATTCAAGATTCATGTTGCTAGTACTAAGTGTTATAGTACTAGCTTGATACTCACTTATTAACTTTCTATAAAGTGGCTAAGACCTTGTCCAGCGCAATTCATATTTAACCATTCCATTTGGGACGTACTAAGCGATCAGTGCTCTTTAATTAACAGGCGACTTTGACTCTCGTAATTACCTTATTCAGATATTCAAACTCTAGTGATATCTAACGTCGCCCACTGATTTGTGTTCTACGTATTTCTGCTTCAAGAATATCAAACTTAGTTCAGTACCCCCATGAGGTTACTAGAGATTGCCGTGTTCTACAATACGCGTGTCTAATCCTAACTGTGAGCTGCTACTTGGGCACGCGACCAGCCAGCAAGAGGTCAAATCAGTGACATTGAATTATACGAATATATTGAGGTCTTCCAGTAAAAATATAAACTTGCTAATTAAACCCGTGATCAGAAGATTATACCTGAACGTTGGAAGTGGGAGACTAGGCTCCATCCAGATCCGCTAATGCTAGCAGTTCCCTTCTATCATTTGTTTTGTGCGAATATAACTATCTTTCTATGCTCTTTATTTCTTTACTTAAATAAACGTAAACTTGTGTCGTGTTACCGTGTGTTTATTTTGTGTTCTCTATTCCTCATACCTTGTATTTGTATTGTGCATGCAGCCTTCTATACCCAGTCATTTCAGAACTCACCATTACCCAAGTTAAACCTGTAGAAAAACAGGGCATAACATTGGCGGCAGCGGTGGTTCTTGATTCGGATAAAAGGTTGCATTACATTACAAGTTTGGAACAGCTAGAACACGAGAACATCATGGCGCAACCTACCACACTTCCATCCCAAATTATGATCAAACAAATTATGGGATCGAAGTATTCATGGACGTAGTGAAACCCTTACTTGACGTTAGTTATACCACGGACGCACAAAAAATAGCCGTAACAGTACCACACCTGGGAAAAGCCGTTCCCCTGGTGGCCTATCAAGTGCACCCTGACCTCACCTGGAACGAATTTCGCACAATAGTGATTGAAGCCATTAGACCTTCGTTGGGCGCTTTCGTGGCCCACACCCGTATCTTAGACACGAAATTCGAAGGCGATCTAGATACCACAGTGAGTAAGCTTGCCCAAAACATAAAACATTCTTTCCCCACGTTGACCAAAATCCAACAAGAACAGCAAATTCTGGTCAACCTTGTGTCAATATTGCCCTCAGCAGTAACAGACCATTTCCGGGTGCACGATTTCGTCGGATACAGAAAAGACCTCATCACGATCCGACGTATTTTGGCCGTGTGCACAGAAGCACCCACCCAAATCGCTGCAATCAAGAGGTTTCCCACGCGCCCGCAGCAAACCAACCACCAAAACCCCAACAATGCCTCCCCAGCCTCATCTTTCAACAACAGACCCACCTACCCTTCCGGCAAGCCCCAACCCAGTAGACCCCGGTTCCAACCGTCCCAGCCACGCAGAATCTTCAACCGGAACCGCAACTACAACACCTACCAAAGTAAAAACCCTACCTTAGTTATTATCAACCCCTATGATTTCCCTGCCTGTAATGCTCAGTGTGCCCTCCACCAAATTCGTGACTCTGCCAAACCTCGCCCCTCACCCCTCGCATTTCTGTAAATGAAGAGAGTGGGGACAAGAGGAAGAAATTGCCCCCCATACCATGACCTCAGACGATACCGAGGAAATCCTGGAAGAGGTAAATACCGACCCCCAGGATTTTTAAAGTATCCCCCGCCCACGATGGGCTCGGCGGGGGACGCCATAACTAGTCGCACTGCCCCCATTTATTACATGGCCAAAATCAAGGACATTCCTGTCCGCTTGCTAATTGACACGGGAGCTGCCAAGTCATGTTTGTTCAAATCTTACTATGAAAAACATCCCCGACGATTTGGCCCTTTGTTAAACACCAAAACAGAACTCATCTCAGCTGCTGATACTTACTTAAATCTCCTAGGAGACACTTTACCCCTATCAGTAACCATTCCTGGCCCCCATGCTTGTTGTTATCACACATTTACAGTATTTTCCTCCAACTGTAAACATTATGATGGTTTCCCTTGGACTTGACCTCCTTCAAAAACTAGAGGCCCAGATTGACTGCGGCCAAAGGCTGATCTCATTCAAAAATAAATTCCAGCCCAAAGCCTCTGACAACCAATCACACAGAAACCCATTCACAAAAAGAAAAAACAACCTCCCCTCAACAAACCCTGATTCGGGGTTACCAAGTTGCAGCTAGCACTAAGGTGACTCCTAAAACCTCCCCTTGCCCCGAGATCTCTCAAAAACCTCACTCAATTCAGTAAAAAAAATGCCTCAACAAACGAAAAGAAGACAAGTCCAAGCAACTCCCCTCGGTATATCCCCTCAATTCTCGTAACTCTGTCCAGAATAAATCCTCCCATGTTGGACAGACTCTGAGATAGGTAACCCTAATTCTATCCAATGTTTATGTACACATGTTTCCAGAGAAAATGCCGACCGATGTACCCAATGTTTCCCCCATGCCCCCAGAAATGTTAACAACCCCAAATCAATACACCAGTCTCTTCGGAGGCGTGGGTTCGAATCCCACCGCTGCCACCAATGAAATGCTGGGTGTGAAGGGAATTCATGGTCTCCTGAAATATCCCCAGGCTACCTTTAGGATCAACTTTTCCTGGTACCTGGCGCGGGGTACGAACCTCTGAAGGGAATTTAACCCCCCTAAAAACCCACAGGTTTTGAGATGCCTTGGGTGGGGTTCGAACCCTGGTTAGTGACCCAACCATCACCACCAGGCCCGCGCGCTAACCCACTGTACTACCACGGACGTACTAAAAGTATAGCAACCTTAGTCCGATTTTTAAGAACCAGGTGATAGTCTCGTGGTGTTATCACGTGATGAGTTTATTGGACTTACCATCTCCGACTATTTTACGCTATACCTGACGTCAACTCGGGTTAGTATTATTGTGGGTGCGGGACATTTTCGAGGGCATTACATTAATGAAATGCTGGGTGTGAAGGGAATTCATGGTCTCCTGAAATATCCCCAGGCTACCTTTAGGATCAACTTTTCCTGGTACCTGGCGCGGGGTACGAACCTCTGAAGGGAATTTAACCCCCCTAAAAACCCACAGGTTTTGAGATGCCTTAGGTGGGGTTCGAACCCTGGTTAGTGACCCAACCATCACCACCAGGCCCGCGCGCTAACCCACTGTACTACCACGGACGTACTAAAAGTATAGCAACCTTAGTCCGATTTTTAAGAACCAGGTGATAGTCTCGTGGTGTTATCACGTGATGAGTTTATTGGACTTACCATCTACGACTATTTTACGCTATACCTGACGTCAACTCGGGTTAGTATTATTGTGGGTGCGGGACATTTTCGAGGGCATTACATTACATCCTTCTTTAACTAGGCTAGTCCCTAGCCTATTTTAAGGTCGTAAGGTATCGTAGCTGTATCACCTCAGCAATCTCAATATTGTTAGGTATAGGGTTCGCGTGACGGGTGCTTCACGTAGCTACCTGGTCACGTTCCCTAGCTGCCACCAATGAAATGCTGGGTGTGAAGGGAATTCATGGTCTCCTGAAATATCCCCAGGCTACCCTTTAGGATCAACTTTTCCTGGTACCTGGCGCGGGGTACGAACCTCTGAAGGGAATTTAACCCCCCTAAAAACCCACAGGTTTTGAGATGCCTTGGGTGGGGTTCGAACCCTGGTTAGTGACCCAACCATCACCACCAGGCCCGCGCGCTAACCCACTGTACTACCACGGACGTACTAAAAGTATAGCAACCTTAGTCCGATTTTTAAGAACCAGGTGATAGTCTCGTGGTGTTATCACGTGATGAGTTTATTGGACTTACCATCTCCGACTATTTTACGCTATACCTGACGTCAACTCGGGTTAGTATTATTGTGGGTGCGGGACATTTTCGAGGGCATTACAGCCTTCTATACCCAGTCAATTAGAACTCACATTACCCAAGTTAAACCTGTAGAAAAACAGGGCATAACCGATATATGTCTGCATCACAAGCCCCCAAAACAGCTTACAACCACTTCCAAATATCTAAGATAAAACAGACTATGTTCCGTGAACCTCTTAAGCCTGAAGATAATGTGGAAGTTGATTAATTAACTATCTCAAAATTTGAACAGGGCTCGTGGATTGTCCGGCAGGGTGCGTTTGAATGTGACGTCATTATTCAGTACAGCCATTTTCCTGGAAGTAGATGGACGTATCGTCGCTTGCTCTTCGCATTTAAGGTGTGTATTGGATTATGTTAGTGTATATATTTACATAATAAGTATGTACTGAAATTCTATTGATATTAAGGTAGTCATGTATGTGAAATATTGGATGCATACAACAAATGTAGGCCGATATACTTGTGACTTAATAAATGAGCCGGTTCGTGACTGCCGCGTCGTCAGCCTATATTTTAACAAATAGTAAATACGGTAATATCGTTGACATCCAGGGTATTTAGGTCATAACAGCAACAGTTTGACCTATTAACATAATTATCTAACATTATATTGGTGAGGTGAACATAGAGGGGTACGGTAACTCATAATTAAGGTACAAACTAGCGAATGGGGCGATATCGTTGTTCCCCCTCCCCCCCACACCTCCACTCTCGTCCTCCCCCGCACTTCTAAATTCTAATCCCTGTTTGGTTCTCCCCCACCCCACCCCCTTATATTCTTTCCTTTCCTCCCCCTCCTCTCCTCTTTTCTCCTCTCTTCTTCCTCCGCTCCTCTTTTCTCCCATCCTCCTCCTCTCTCTTCTGCCTCACCTCTACTCCCCCCTTCTCTCCTGTCCTCTTTTTGACAACCTCCAACACCCCCCCCCCTCCCCCGCCCACACACTCTACCTCCAGTTGCCCTCGCCTTTCCACATCACTCGTTTTCAATTTAGGATTCTAATGTACAGTATACCGGCAATGAATATGGATTATTTTTGTTAAGTTCGGCCCAGGATGATTTAGATGTCGTATATAGTGATCCAACATACCGCCCCTCCAGGCTCCAGCTTAACCCCCCCCCCCCTCTCTCTCTCTCTCTTCCCACCATAGGCTACTGTATAGGCCTACACACGCACACTCACTTAATCTCTCTCTCTCGCTCTCTTACTCTTACTTTAGGCTTAAGCTTAATGGAGGTCTAGGAAGGAAAAAAAACACAAATGAGCAAATAAATACGCCCATCCCCCCCTTAATGCTTCGTTTTTTTTTCGACCCCCAGGTGATTGCAAGGATTCTCACGTTGGCAGGTTAGGGGAACGGAATGTTGTCGTTGATCATATTTGTGGTCAATATTTACGAGTCACACCACAGCTGGGATCTCATTTTTAATGGTAGTTTTGGGTTCCTATCATTCTATGCTTCATTGCTATATACTTTTTATCCACCGGAAAATATATTTTTTTCTTGGCTTTTTTTTTTTTTTTTAGCATTAACCTAACCAAAAAACCTAACCTAACCTAACCTAATAGCCCCCAAATACATTTAGGTTAGGTTAGGTTAGGTTTTTAGGTTAGGTTAATGCTAAAAAAAAATAAAAAAATAAAAATAAAAATAAAAAAACAAGAAAAAAATAATATTTTCCGGTGGATAAAAAGTATATAGTAATGAAACATAGAATGATAGGAACCCAAAACTACCATTAGAAATGAGATTCCAGCTGTGGTGTGACTCGTAAATATTGACCATATTTGTTTATACCTTTGATTATTACAGCTCACTCACCCCTCACACACACTGTATATTTATTATATGCCACTCCCTTCCCTCCCCACTACATTCACCCCCTTCCCTTCCTCCTCACTACATTCATCCCCCTCCCTCCCCACTACATTTTTACTACCGCAGATCCTTCCCAAACTGCACAAAATCGTCTTGAGTGTAGCTAGAATAAAATTAAGAAGACGTCGGTGGTGTTAAAAATCCTGCTTTAGAGTGCGTTGGGTAGCAGGGTGTCAATCCACAAAATATGAATTGTGATCATTATGGTTTATTATTTTGTTATCATTAGGCCTATAGCGCGACGGAGCGGCGAAGGCGCGAGCTCTAGGGAGGTCCGGGGGCATGTTCCCCCGTAATTTTTTGAGAATTTAGGTGTCTAAAACAGTATTTCCTGCAATCTAAAAGCAATCAAGATGGAAAATATGGAGACCAATACCTTTTATGTTTCTTTAAAAAAAAAAAAAATGGGGGAGTTTCTGTCATCATTATACAAAAAGTTCATTTGCGTTATCACTCAAAAAAACCCAGCGTCGTTTGACACCCTGTAATGGGTAGTCAGTAGCTAAATACTACATTCTCCCTTGTATATTAAGTTAAGGGGGGATGGGCGTATTTATTTCCTATAATAATACTAAATATTTGCGTAACTTAAACATTTGTGACCGAAAAATGTGAATGGGGATAGGCTAGATAACTAACCTGATAAGATTTACGGGAAGGAACTAGCCGCGATGGGGTTAAATTCTGCGGTAAATCGACTGGCATAGGTTAGAAAGGTGCAGCGTAAAATATAGCGTGGTGAATTAGGACTTTATTAAGTGGATAAGGCACCAGGCAGTAGGACTTAGCCGGAGCGCGTGGATGGATCGCCAAGTCCTTCATTATCTATGTTATTCGGTTATTACTCGAGTTACTACTTGTTTTAAGTATTCGTATAACACGGAATATATGTTTGAGTGTATAATTGTGTGAAAGAATAATACATTTCAACCACATTTACTTATACTTGACGTTTTATGAATAGAGCGGCACTAATTAATTCATATCTTTCGTAAAAGTCAAAAATTAAAAAATCTGAGAAAACGCATTTCTCTAAATAAATGGAACTAGGCCTACCTATTGTCAAAGTCTCGGCTTTGTAACTCAAAAACTGCAAAAGGTACTCAACACTGAGATTTGTGACTGAAAATTTCGATTTCTGGCTCAGGGAAGGCGGATATGGAGAATCTGAGATAAGTCCAACAGAGAAAAAAATAGAAGTGAAAGGGTTAAATAATGCGGTAAATTGGGTAAAATAATGCGGTAAATCGATTGGTGTTGGTTAAAATGTCGTAGCGTTAATTTGGGGCGTGGCAATTTGGGGCGTTTTGGGTGACTCAGGCAGACGGCCGGCCACAGGACCCACCCGCGGGCAAGAGTTTTATATACCACCCAGTTCTGTGTAGTTGTTTGGATAATATTCAAGGACAGTAGTGCGACGTTATGAGAAACAATTTATTAGGGAAAATATGCACCAATAGATTCGTCATATTTTTCTCCGCATGGAGGATTTTCGTTATCAACAAATTGAAAAATACCCACTTCACAGACAAATACACCAAAAATCTAAGTCAAAGCGGGGGTGTGGGGGCGGCAGCCCCCACCTATAATACTAGGTTAGGTTAGGTAAGGTTGTTAGGTTAGGCTAATGTCCTTTCAAAGGGGTATAGGCTAGTAAACACTAGGATAGCCTATACCCAGTCAGAGGTAAGAAGAAAAAGAAGAAGAGGGTAAATCTACAGTTATACTACCCCTCCCCCATTACCCCCCACCACCTCCCCCCTTCAAAACACGCCTTTTAGCGTGTTTTTGGATGGTTCAGCAGACGCGGAAACTGGAAAAAAAAACGTATTTTGATAAACAATTATCACCAACCAGATACGAGTTTTTCAGGTAATTTGTTGTTGTTTTTTATTTGATATACAGTGTTGTTTAATACCGAGGACCGTCGCATTTTAGTATTTTTATTATTAGCCTAACCTAACCTAACTTACCTAACCTAACCGAAAATTAACCTGTCTCGCGACCGGTCTAAACCCATCTCACGTTCCCTGTGTATGGGTGCGCGACGGTCTAAACCCAGCTCACGTTCCCTGTTTATGGGTTCGCGAAGGTTTGTAATACTTCAATGTATTTATCACAAGTCAAATATACATTTCCGCGCATCATCAAACCATACTAAGTCTACTACTAATAATATTAACCCATTAGTACCAACAGAATAGCGACAAAATAGGGGTAGTATAACTGTAGATTTATCGCCATTTTGTCTACACAATTAGAACTATCTATTGTCAAAGTTTCAGCCTTTTAACTCGAAAACTGCAGAAGTTACAGAACTTCCAGTTGTTTTGACCTAGAAATACGATTTATGGGTTTACCGAGTGAGAATAGAGACAATTCATGACTAGTTTCAAAGGTAAATGATGCGGCAAATCGAATGACGTATGTTAGAAAGGTGTAGGTTAATTTGGGCGTAGTGAATTCGGCGTTTTTAGCTGGACTTGGCACCAGGCAGCCAGACTGGGTCAGAGTGCGTGGATCACCAAGTATTTCAATATCAACATTATTCTGTTATTATAAAAGTTTTTCGTTTTATCAGTATTTATATAAAACGGAATATATAATTGTATGCATAATTATGTGAGTGAGCAACTAAGTTCAACCACATTTACTTATAATTCACGTTTTATGAATAGAGCGGCACTAATTTATTCATATCTCGAAATAAATTAAAATGTAGAAAATCTGAAAAACTTCATTTCTCTAAACAACAGGAACTACTCATTGTCAAAGTTTCAGCCTTGTAACTTAATAATTGCAAAAGTTACTCAACTTTGACATTTGTGACTGAAAATTTCGATTTTTGGCTCAGGGGAGGCGAATATGGAGAATCTGGCACAAGTCCAACAAAGAAAAAAAGTATATAAAGAAAGTCTAAAATGGTGCCGTAAATCCATTGGTGTAGGTTAGAATGCTGTAGCGTTAATTTTGGGCGTGGTGATTTAGGGCGGATTGGGCGTTTTTGGGACTCGCCAGGTAACCAGCCCCGCGCCCTACCGTTTTCTATACAACACAGTTCAGTAGAGACGTTTAAATGCAACTCGGTTCTTTGTAATGTCAACATATCCCGCACTGTGTAAATACTTCAGTTTACTTGTGTTTATTTAACTGATTTTAATTAAAGATCCGTACTTTTGTTAATATTTCTCAGTCGAGTATTTTAGTGATTAATAGTTCTCATTACTATTACTTAGAACTTGTACTATTTACTATTTCGTAGTCGAACATTTTAATTAATTGTTAATTATTTTTGTTCTTCTCTTTTTCAGGATTTGAGTTGCTGCCTATGGACTCTGCCAACAACACATCCCAACCTACCGTCTGTCTGAGGTGAGTTACTGCCCAACTCATTATACTATATACTCTGTTCAAGACAAGTAGGCCAATAATTAGTTTTCTTTTCACATTTTGAATGTTCAACAATGACTAGAAATATGAAACTTATAGTAATTACCACTGATAATACCATGGTATGTCTAGGAATTCTGACTTCTTGACAAAAAATGCGAATTGTGGACTTAGGAATGGGAATAGAGAAAATCCGTGACAAGTTATATAAAGAAACGTTTTATTGAAGGTTTAAATTATGCGGTAAATCGAATGGCATAGGTTAATTTGGGCGTGGTGAATTAGGGTGGGTTTGGTTGGACTTGGCGCCAGGCAGCCAGAGTGCGTGGATCACTAAGTACTTCATTATATACATTATTCGGTTATTATTACAGTTTCTTTTATTTGCAAGTATTCATATAAAACGGAATATATAATCGAGTGCATAATTATGTGAATTAACAACTGCTTTGCACCACATTTATTTATACTACACGTTTTATTAATAAAGCTGCACTTATTTATTCACATCTCTCGAAAGAAATAAAAATGTAAAAATCTGAGAAAATTCATTTCTCTAAATAAATAGACCTACCCATTGTTAAAGTCTCAGCCTTGTAACTTAATAATTGCAAAAGTTATTCAACTTTGAAATTTGTGATTGAAAATGTCAATTCTTGGCTCAGGGGAGGCGAATATGGAGAATCTGGCACAAGTCCAACAAAGAAAAAGGTGTTAAAAGAAAGTCTAAAATGATGCGGTAAATCCATTGGTGTAGGTTAGAATGCTGTAGCGTTAATTTTGGGCGTGGTAATTTCGGGCGTTTTAGTTTTTTTTGGCCAACTCAGGCAGTCTGCCAGCCCCAGGACCAACGCGCAAGCTACCGTTGTCTATACAACACAGTTCAGTAGAGACGATTAAATGCAACTCGGTTCTTTTTCACTGTCAACATATCTCGCACTTTGTAAATACTTCAGTTTATTATTGTGTGTATTTAATTAATACTAAAGATCCGTACGTTGTTAATATTTCAAAGTCGAGTATTTTAGTGATTAAAAGTTCTTATTACTATTATTTAGAACTTGGACTTTTTACTAATTCGTAGTCGAATATTCAAATTGGTTATTAATTATGTTTAGGTTAGACAAATGTAGGTTAATTAGGGCGTTTTTTAGTACTTTGTTATCTACATAATTCAGTTATTATTACAGTTTCCTACTTGTGTGACTATTCATATAAAGCGTATTAAATAACTGAGTACATAATTGTGTGAGTGAACAGCTAATTCCAACCATATTTACTTATAATTCCCGTTTTACGAATAAAGCGGCACTAATTTATTCATATCTCGAAAAAAATAAAAATGTAAAAATCTGAGAAACTTCATTTCTCTCTAGGAGGAACCTATGCCAGAACTTGAATCGGAGGATGAGGAAGAGCAAGATAACAAAGACTGAAAAAAGACGAAGGGAAGTGAGTATTTAGTATTTAAATTAACAAATGTACAAGGATTGACTAAAGCAAAATATGAAGAATTAAAGGGTTTAGTTACCTATAATAATAATAATAAACATATTTTTCTTTGTCTAACTGAGACACAATTTAAAATACGAAACATTTTGGTGGATGGATTTGAAGTAATTGAAAGTATGAGGAATATTAATGATAGGAAGGGTGGTGGTTTAATGTTACTCTTTGAAACAACAGATAAAGTAAGTTTAAGCAAGGTAGAGTGTAAAAATAAAGATTTACTTTATGTAAAAGGATCTATACATGGGAAATGTGTACACTTGTTCTTGTTATACTTTTCTGTAAATGATAAGGTAAGGAATGATGAAATGAAGAAGGAGATAGAGAGACATTTAGACCAAATGGAAGATGAAAGAGTTATAATATTAGGTGACATGAATGCCCATGTAGGGTTCAAAGGTAAACAAAAACTAAATTATAATGGACACATTATACTAGATTTGATGGATAAATTTAAATTAAATATGTTAAATGATGACCAGGAGTGTAATGGGGAGATAACATGGCGAAGAAACGAACAATCTAGCGTAATAGATTATGTTTTAATTTCAGATAAAATGTATGAAGATTTTAAAAGTATGAAAATAGATGAAAAGCAAGACGTTTATGATCTGTCAGACCACAACCTTATTGAGGTATATTTTGAGTGGAATAATTCAAATAGTAAATCCTTTAAAGGGAAGAAATGGGAAACAAAAGAATACTATAAAATAAACGAGGAGACCATAGTCAAATTTATTAGGGAGCTAGAAAATAGAATAACGAGAGAAGAGAGTAACGATATAAGAGTCTTCAATAGAGTAATGAAGGAGACAGCTGATGATATACTTAAAACTACCTATAGGAGGAGATTAGGAAGAGACAAAATAAAACAAGAGGCACCATGGATGAATGACAGTATTAGAAAAGGTATAAAAAAGAGGAGATATTATAATAGATTAAGAAGAAATGCTAAAAATAGAGAGGAAGAGGAGAGAAGTAACATACTTTTCTTGGAACAAAAAAGTAAAGTACAGAAAGAGATCAGGGAAGCCATTTATATACATGAGAGGAAAAAGACAAGAGAGATAATAGAGGGAGGAGATGCGAGTAAAAAGATGTGGAAATATATAAATAAACTAAGAAACAAAAGTCAAAACGAAATAAAAGAATTAAAACTTTATAACGATGAAGGAGAAGTATTGTCAGATAAAAGGGCTGTAGAGGAATTAAATATGTTTTGGAGTGGTATATATAAAATGCATGACAATAACATCGAGGAAGTTTGGAATGAGGATATAAATAGGGAATATAGAGAATTAAAAGAGAAAGAAATGGAGGACAGGCAAGAAGGTAAATTATTTAAAATAGGGATGAATGTAAATGATGAACACAATTATAACATACAATCAGTCACAGTTAAAGAGGAGTTACGGGAACACATGGAAATGGCTTTAAGAGTTAATAAAAACATAAACTACATGGAGAAACCAAACATTACAGTGGGAGAATTAAAGGAAAATATAAAGAAATTAAAGAATAGAAAAGCAGCAGGCCTTGATGCAATGAAACCTGAGTTATATAAAGCATTGCCACAAAGTGATAAGTGCTTAGAAAAACTTGCAATGTGCTTTAATAATATTATGGACACAAATGTAATTCCAGAAGAGTGGAAGAAGTCAAAAACTGTTATGTTACCAAAAGTAAATAAACCAAAGGTAAATGAATTGAGGCCAATTGCTCTGACAGACATATCATATAAACTTTTCATGACGACAGCAATTAAAAATAAAATAGAAGAACACATTAGGGAGAATGGAGAGGTAAGGGAGACACAGAGTGGGTTTACAAATAAGGGTAGAATCGAAAATAATCTTTTTATATTGAAATACTGTATAGATAAAATATTTAAACAAAAGAGGTCACTCATAGTAATCTCAATAGACTTTAAAAAGGCCTATGACTCAATCAGAAGGGAGAAACTGATAAAAGTATTAAAAGATTACAATATAAATTCAAATGTTATAGACATAGTAAGTAACATATATAAAGAAGATAGTACAATTATAAATAAGGGGCAAGTAAATGAGACAGAGATTAAGGTAACAAGCGGCATCAGACAAGGCTGTACGGGGTCCACAACATTATTTAAATTAATAACTTATGAGATAATTAAACAGTTAGAAAATAAAAGAGGGTTTGTAGATGAGTGTTTCAAAATAAATTCATTGTTTTATGCCGATGACGGGCTACTCTTGGCTCATACAATCCAGGAAGCAGAAAGAGTAATAGATAAATTAATAGAGATAGGGGGAGAGTGTGGCTTAAGTATAAATAAAGACAAAAGTAAAATCCTAATATTTAATATGAAAAACAAACCAAACAACATACGAGAAATAGAAGTGGTAAAACAAATTAAATATCTAGGAATACAAATTAATGATAATAAAAAATGTTTTAAAACCCAGAAAATAGAAGCTTTGGATAAAGCAAATAGAATGGCTAACCTTACATACCCGGTAATATCACACAGTTGTAATAAGATACTTATTGGAAAAACATATTGGAAAAGTATTGTGATACCAGCAGTCCTGTATGGCTCGAATGTTATAGGTTTTTCAAAAACAGAAATAAATAAATTACAAAATATAGAGAATAGGGTTTTTAGACACATATTAGGGGCACCCAGATATGCCCAAAAGGTAACCTTAAGGGGTGAAATAGGAGCCTCATCAATGGAGGCAAGAATTATGGAAGGTAACATAAAATATCTTAAATATTTAGTAGGAGAGGAAAGTAATGACTTGCTAAGAAGAATCACAGAGGAAAAACTTAGAAATAGTAAAGATCCCTGGACTGCAGAAATTAGAAAGTATGTAGGGAATTTGAAGTTGGGAGAAACAAATTTAGCAAATATTAAGAAGGGCGACATTAGAAAAAGAGTTCTGGACTGGGATTCGGGAAGATGGCGAGAGGAGTTGGCAGAGAAGAGTAGCCTAGAAGTGTATAGGAGTTATAAAAAGGAGATTAAGAGCGAGGAAGATATTTATGACAACACACAGGCATCTATAATATTTTACAGATGTAGGACAAATAACTTAAATCTAAAAGATAGAAATAGGCATGTGGGAGGAGAGACACAATGCGATATGTGTAAGGAAGGAACGGAAGACCTAAAACATTTTCTACTACACTGTTCATTTTATAAAGCATGCAGAATAAAAGATCCAGGGTTCCAACAGCCTTATATTGAAAATGAAAACCAAGTCATCGGACATCTTTTATTTAACAAAGAAATAAGCGATAGAGTGAAACAGACAATCTATCAAATGTGGAGAGTACGAGAGAAAAAATTGAAAGAACTGAAATAAGAAGACTGAAGGAAGACGAGAGAAGAAACAAGACTGAAGAGAGAAGAAAGAAGATTTCAGAAAAAGGGATGAAAAATGAGATATATTTATTTTTAGACAATTGAGCACGTCACAAAAAGTCACAAAAAGAAAAATAACAAAAACTCTTAGGGAAGTGCCGACGTTAAGGCTAAACTTCCCGAATTCCAACTGAACTGAACTAAACAATTAGAACTACCCATTGGCAAAGTCTCAGCCTTGTAACTTAATAATTGCACAAGTTATCCAACTTTGAAATTTGTGACTGAAAATTTCGATTCTTGGCTCAGGGGAGGCGAATTCCGGTGCTATTCCTCCCTCTCCGCCCTCCTCTCTCTTACTTATGCCTAATATCCTAATCTCTTCTAAAGATGTACTTTCTACCCTCTCTGGGCTTAACACTAATAAGGCGTACGGTCCGGACGGTGTTCCTCCTGTTGTTCTCAAAAACTGTGCTTCCGTGCTGACTCCCTGCCTAGGCAAACTCTTTCGTCTCTGTCTATCCTCTAACGTCTTCCCTTCATGCTGGAAGTTTGCTCACATTCAACCTGTCCCAAAGAAGGGTGACCGCTCTCAACCCTCCAACTATCGTCCAATTGCTCTTATCTCTTGTCTTTCTAAAGTTTTTGAAACTATTCTTGCTTCCAAATTTCTTAAGCATTTCTCTTCTCATGATCTGCTCTCAGATCGCCAGTATGGCTTCCTTAAGGGTCGCTCTACTGGTGATCTTCTTTCATATCTTACTAACTCTTGGTCATCCTCCTTTCGGGACTTCGGTGAGACTTTTTCTATTGCACTAGACATATCGAAAGCCTTCGATAGAGTCTGGCATAAATCTTTAATTTCTAAACTACCCTCCTTCGGTTTCTATCCCTCCATCTGTGCCTTTGTCTCTAATTTCCTTTCCGGCCGTTCCATAGCTGCGGTTGTGGACGGCCATTGTTCACTTCCTCACCCTATAAACTCCGGTGTTCCTCAGGGCTCTGTCCTATCTCCTATTCTCTTTCTAATTTTTATAAATGATCTCCTTAACTGTACCTTAAATCCCATCCATTCATACGCAGACGACTCAACCTTACACTACTCCATTAGTTTTTCAGAACGCCCCAGCCAGCAATCCCTCAACGACAAACGTAATGAAGCCATAGAACTCTTAAATTCTGATCTAAATACTATTTCCAATTGGGGCAGAGAAAACCTTGTTAACTTTAATGCTTCCAAAACCCAATTTCTCCATCTATCTACCCGTCAGGATCTCCCAGCGGACTATCCCTTATTCTTCAACAATACAAAAATCAACCCTTCATCTTCTCTCAATATTCTTGGTGTCTCTTTTTCTTCTGCTCTCATTTGGAAGGACCATATTACCAGTCTTGCTAAGGCAGCCTCCCAGAAGCTGGGTGTGCTCAACCGCCTTAGGGGGTTCTTTTCCCCTGCACAGCTTCTTGCTCTGTACAGGGGCATAGTGCGCCCTTGTATTGAGTATTGTTCACATGTGTGGGGAGGTTCCTCTCACACCGCTCTCCTAGACAAAGTTGAAAGGAAGGCCTTTCGTATCATTAACTCCCGTCCACTCACCAACTCTCTGCAATCTCTCTCGCTATTCTATCGCTACTATAATAATCAGTGTTCCTCAGAGCTATCCCAGTGCATACCACCTCCTTTACGTAGGGCACGTGGTACCCGTCTTGCAACTCAATCCCACCCCTACTCTGTGCAACTCTCCAACCCAAGAGTGAAACGTTACTCTCAAACTTTCTTCTACTCAACATCTGAGCTCTGGAACTCTCTCCCAGAATCAGTCTTTCCCTCTTCCTATGACTTAAATTGCTTCAAACTCCGTGTGTCTAGGCATTTTGGCTCGAACGTCCCTTGATTTTGGCCCTGTCACTCTTTCAACTATGGGGGAGGCACTCGCTATAGGCAGTTATGCCTTTTGCCTCCCTCAATCACATAGAAAAAAAAAAAAAAAAAAAAAAAAAAAAAAAGAATATGGAGTATCTGGCACAAGTCCAATAAAGAAAAAAGTATAGAGAAAGTATGAAATCATGCGGTAAATCCATTGGTGTAGGTTAGAATGCTGTAGCGTTATTTTGGGCGTGGTAATTTCGGGCGTTTTAGGCGTTTTTGGGCGACTCGGCAGCCAGCCAGCCCCAGGACTAACGCGCGCACTACCGTTTTCTATACAACCCAGTTCAGCAGAGACGTTTAGGTGCAACTCGTTTTTTTTGTACGGTCAACATATCCCGCAATATTATTGATAATTAGACATAATCAGAAAGTTTATAACTATTCCTTTCATTATTGATGCTTGATAATTACCATCGTATTTCGTTGCTTACCTCGCCTTACTGAAAAACATTCCATTTGTGGAAAATAGTAGTTTTATTTATTATTTATGTGAGCTCTCATCTTGGTAATCTATTGCCCAAATTAATTTATTGTTTCTTGTTTTCAGGATCTGCTTGTGGACTCTGCCCGCTCTACGAGACTGCCAACAACTATGGACTCTACCAACACACCACAAACTACCAACACCATCATCGATCTATGGACTCTCTCCCACCACAACCTACCAACTGTCTGGGGTGAGTTACTGCCCAAGACAAGTAGGCCAATAATCAGTTTATATTTCCACAATTTGAATGTTAAAAAGTTTACTAGAAATATGCATCATAACCGTCGCTTAATAATTAGTATCTTATATCCATATGTTAAGTTACTGTTAAACATTCAAAGACAAAACTAATTACTGGCCTACTTGTCGTGAACAAAGTATTGTTTAATTTATTATATATGATCTCAGCGCTTGTCAATCTATTGCCCAAATTAATGTTTTTGTTTCTTGTTTTTCAGGATTGGGGTGGCTGTCTGTGGACTCTGCCGGTTGCTGCCTGTGGACTCTGCCACCGCTGCCTTAGGACTCTGCCGCCGCTGCCTGTGGACTCTTCCGGTTGCTGCCTTAGGACTCTACCGCCGCTGCTAGAGACTGTCCACGCCACTACGATACAATAATAATAATAATAATAATAATATTTATTCAGTTAGCAATTTACAGAGTTGGTACCACATAGTTTGTTACAAATATGACATGTACCAGCCTTGCATAATTCCAACTAAGGATAGCCCAATAAGGCCGTTAGGCGTATTTCCATTGGGGTCCTTGTGGGATTAGGTTAGCTGGGGAAAAAAGGGGAGGATAAAGAAATGGATACTTTAGAAAAAGTATTTCTAGGGGGTTATTTTAAGATACCTTACATCCTATAGTAAATATCAGTAATCCGTAATCAGTAATCATTTCAGTTTGGTTTGTCTATCTCTTATGTCGCATTTAGTAGTAGACATAAGCTTGGTGCTCCCTTCTCGCAGCTGTCCGGTTCAGGTGTTCCTTCAGGCTACGTCTGAAGGAATACAGTGTTCTCTTTTCACGGACTGACTGGGGTAGGTCGTTCCAGTCTTTGATGGCGGTGAAGAAGAATGTTTGCTTACCCTGTCCTTGGATTCTCGGGACCTTAAAATTAAACATCCTGTTTCTTGTATTATGTCCACTCCTCTCATTTGCTTTAACAAAATCATTCTTTAGGTACTCTGGAGCTCTGTCATAGAAAATTTTGAAGGCATTAGTGAGCCTGATTTGTTTGGCCCTGTCAGCGACATTGAGCATACCTAGTGACTGAAGTTGTTCCTGGCCAACATGTGATCTGGGTCCTAGGTTCAGCATGAACCTAACCATTTTATTTTGAGTGACCTGAAGTTTGTGCTGTGCTGATTTAGATGATGCAGAGTACCAGGATGACACAGAATAGTCAAAATGACATTGAACAAGCGCTTGGCAGAGGGTCTTTTTGGTCGCCGCGGGCAAGCATCCCACCTGTCTATACAGGTATTTTATACGTGCTCTACACTTACTCAGGATAGATTCCAAAATTGTTTCACCTGACAAACTCGCGTCCAGTTTTAGTCCGAGATATTTAACTTGTGACACTGTTGTTATAGGAATATCATTACAGTTGACCGAGAAGCCCACAATGTCTTTCAGTTTGCGTTTTGTTCCACATAAGATGGCTTCCGTCTTGCCCAGGTGAAGAGATAGTCTATTGTCCACTAGCCATTCACTACATGATTCTAGTTCTTTGGAAAGTGAAGCGGCAATACTTATTGGGTCTTTTCCTGAAACCAGGAGCACGCTGTCGTCTGCATACAGTAATAATTTACATGAGACGCTCAGTTCCATGTCGTTCACATAACAGAGAAAGAGTAAGGGACCAAAGGATGCTTCCCTGCGGGACCCCACAGTTAATTGGCATAGGATCAGATATATTATCATCAATTTTGACTCTTTGGGTTCTACCACTAAGATAAGATTTAAACCAGTTCACAGATCCTATGCCCATTGCTTGTAGTTTATTACATAGGATATCATGGTCTACTGTGTCAAACGCTTTTTGTAGATCAAGAAGAACCATACCGGTGTAGTTACCTTTAGACATTTCTTTACGAATGTGATCCGTTAAGTGGATGAGACAGGAGTCTGTCGAGTACATGCATCTGAAACCTGATTGAAACTTATAGAATAGATCATTTTGTTTGAGGTAGTGTTCAATTTGGGTGTATACCGCTCTTTCAAGGATTTTAGATACAATACATAATATGCTAACTGGTCTGTAGTTACCAACTTCTAGTTTATTTCCTTTCTTGAATAGAGGGGTTACAATAGCTTCCTTCAGTTCAGCAGGTACAGTGTTGGTGTTAATTGACAAGTTGATGATGTGAGTTAGGGGGCCTGCTATACCAATGGCTCCATCTCGTAGAAATTTGGCAGGAATTTTGTCTGGTCCTGTGCTTTTATGTACATTTAGGTTAGACAGCTCGTCAAAAGTGTATTTTGGTGTAACATTTTGCAATCCAAATGTGTTTGGGTGTATGTCTTTATCTCTGTAGAAATTTCGAAAGGTGGCCGTTGTTGTCGTGTATTTATTGAGAGGTTGAGGTAGGTTCTGTGCAAGTGTGTTTGCTATGGAGGTGAAGAAGGAGTTGAAGTAGGTTGAAATTTGTCATTTATCGTGGCAAATCTGATCATTAATGGTGAGAGCAATATTAGTGTTAGACGAATCCCTTGTCTTGTTGCTGTAGCCTGTTGTTTTTAGGTGCCTCCATAGTTTCTTTGGGTTATTCTGATATTCCTCTGCCTTATTGTGAAAATAATTCGTTTTCGCTGATTTTATTTTCCTACTTAGTTTATTCCTGGCCCTGTTGAACTCATGTTTCAGACCTTGATCCTGTCTATGTTTCGCTAGCCTTTTTAACAGATTGTCTCTGTGTTCCAGATGGTGTAGTATGTCATTGTTGATCCATGGGTCTGACCTTGCTTTAATTCGTATGTCTTTCAGAGGAGCTATTTCGTCTAGAATGTTTGTGATGATGGTTCTGAAGCCAACCCATGCGTCATTAACGTTTGTACTTCCAAACACTGGAGACCAGTCTGTATTCCATAAAATGTCCAGAAATGTTTCTTTATTGTAGTTTCTGAGTGACCTTGTTTTGATATTCTTGTGATTCTCTAGGGTAATTTTTGTGGTTTTTCGGGTGCAATATGTGACGAAGTGATCACTTATCCCAGTCTGTATAACCCCTGATTGGGATATTTTGTCCTCTCTGTTACAGTTTATGTGGTCTATTATTGTGGCAGTGTTCTCAGAGATACGTGTGGGGGTTGTGATGAGTTGTTTATGATTGTGCATTGTCAGTATATGCCTATATTCTCGTACAAGCCTATCATTTCGTTGTTTGTAACACAGGTTAAAATCCCCTAGTATGATGGATTCATTCCGAGGGTCTAGCGATGACAACGTTCGTTCAAATTTGGTCAAGAATTGTGTGTCGTCTGGTGGCCTATAGCATACCCCAATTGTGATGGGTCTTGTCCTCGGCAGGCGTAGATCGATCCACAGAGCTTCGTGATTTTCTACATGGAGGTCGGTCCTGGTTGTGTGTGTGAGGTTGTTTTTTACATACAGACATACTCCTCCCCCATGCCTATTGCGATCATTCCTAACCATATTGAAACCTTGAATGTTTATTTCACCATCGTTTATACTTGAATCCAGCCAGGTTTCTGTGATTGCAATTATTGAAGCTTTGGCCTTATTAGCTAACAAGTTTAATTCTGACAATTTATGGTACATTGATCTGGCGTTAATGTGGATAAGATGGAGCCCTTTGTTGGGGCTCCATATTGGGGAGTGATATTTGTGTATTGTTTTTAGTTAGTTGTAGTTAGTAGTAGTTAGTAGTAGTTAGTTGCATGGTATGAATGATGCGTGTTAGATTAGGTAGGGGGCTAGGTTAGGAGTAGTCGTAGTCCGTAGTCGTAGTTGCATGGTATGAATAGTGTGTGTTAGATTAGGCTAATCTATTTTTCCCTTTCAGATGAGATAGGTCTTATTACCTTTACTCTAATCTTTGCTATTTTTCTTATTACTTCACAGTTTTGTTGCTTTGATGATGTCCCCCCTCCCCGAGTTGGTTCCCTCCTTCAGCTTCAATATTTTGCTTTGCTTTAATTTCATTGATGATTGTATTTGCCTTAAATGTAACTTATATATTCCGTCATTGTACCGGGTCATATAATATTTTTGCATCACTTGAATTCATTACTCTGTATTTGCCATTAACTTCACTTGATATAATTCTACACCGCTTTCGTACCGGGTTTAATATCGTCGTTGTCACGCGAACTTTACTTAATAAAAAGAAAAAGAAACGAACTTCTATCTTTTATTGCTCACTATATTATAACTGATAACAACTTAGAAAAATAGTTCTCAATTATAAATAAAGTTCTAATATATGGACTTAGAAAAAAAAATATGAAACTATACACATAAGAGAACTGAGAAAATATACTGAATATGAAAAGAAAACTTAGAAAAATAGTTCTCAATTATAAAAAGTACCAATATATGGACTAATTATATTAAACTTGTAATAGACAAAATATGAAGAGAACAAAAATATAATGGATATTAAAAAGAATATATCTACTTAGTATTTTATTGATCAGTCAGACATACATTTTTATAATATCTTACAAAACAGTATATAAACTTTAAATAAACAAAAATATAGTGGATATTAAAAGGAATATATTAACTTAGTATTTTATTGATCAGTCGGACATACATGTTTATATTATCTTACAAAAATCATATTTTTAATACTTCGTTATTTTTGTATTAACCTTACTAGTTTTATATATCTTATAACAAATGAACAAAGTTTTGCTTTTATATTACGTACCTAAAGTACTTTATACCGAACTTGGCTTTGTGACCATAGTATAACTTTTGGTTCACCACATTATAATGGCCAATATTAATGTGTACAGTAATTTTCTTTGGAAAGTACAACTTTATAATCCATTCATTTTGCATTAACCATTGGAATTTCGGTATTTTTTCATTTGGCTTTATTTTGGAATTTATGCCTATAACAGTTTCATTGGCAATACAATTTGGCATTTTCATTTGATTTGAATTTAATAACCAAGCTTTTAATACTTTTATAATCTTTTAAATGTTAAGTGTGCTGTCCTTATTTAATTCATTCTTCAAGTTTAATCCAGTTCATCAGATAAGTTACCATTAAGGAGAGATCTCCACTTGAGGATTTTTTTTCTAGACTCCTTTCTCCCTCATGTTTAGCCCCATTGCTTTTGATATTATAAAAAGTTTGCCCCATTAGTTTAGCGATTTAAACAACTTTCACCCCATATTAAGACCTTTCGTGCAATTCAGGTGTCGATTTTATCCTGGCGAGCCTGTAATTTAAGAGGAACCGGCCTCTGGCCGGGACATTTTTCTACCGAAAAATGTACAAATTTATCTTGAAAGAGACTCGAGGGAGTGTAATTTTAAGCTTGATGGAGGGGTGTAGGCTGGCTATAACAAAATACATTACATTACATTAATGAAGTCAACGCACCAGGCGACAAAGGCCATATGGCACGAAATAGGGAAAGACGGGAAGGAAGTTAACTAAATATCATCGAGAACTCGAACATGATGAAGGAAGGACATAATACGGGAGATAGAAAACGAGGGAGATTCAGAAAGAAAATCTGCAAGACATGGCGGCCGGCGGAGGAAAGCCAGAAAAGGGAAGAAACGCGTGCGGGCAACGGAAAATAAGGGGCAATCGAGGAAAAGATGGGAGACAGAAAGCTGAACGGTACAGCGCGAGCAAAGAGTCGGAGGAGAACGGGACATTAAAAACGAATGGGTAAGTCTGGTGTGGCCAATGCGGAGACGGGCCAAAGCCGTCTCCCATCGGCGATTACGGTGGGAGGGATCAGACCACCCAGAAACGGACGGTTTGACAGAACGAAGTTTATTAACGGAGAGAGCGGACCACTGAGTCTGCCACCTCGACCAAAGAAACCTGGACAAGGCAGGGAAGAAATCAGAGGCCGGGACAGCAAGTGAGGAGCGGGTACCCCGCACGGCAGCAGAACGAGCAAGGCAATCAACCCGCTCATTACCGCAAACGCCAACGTGACTGGGAACCCAGCAAAAACGAACAAGCTTTTTGCGGACGGAAAGGCGGAAAAGCCATTCCTGAATGGAAAGAACTAAAGGGTGTAGAGCAGGGGAGGACTGTAAGAGAAGTAGAGCACTGAGAGAATCAGAGAACAAAGTAAAGGACGAGGAGGGGAAGGAACACATAAAACGGAGGGCAATAAAAATAGCATAAAGTTCAGCAGTTAATATACTGGCAACGGGAGGTAAAGAATATTGATACGAGCAAGTGGGAAAAAGGACGGCAAACCCCACGCCTACCGACGTCTTGGAGCCATCAGTAAACACAGGAGTGGTTGCAGCGTGAAGAGAGAGGTGATCTAAGAAACGAGACCGAAGAACGAGGGGAGAAGTAGAGGACTTGGAACAAGGAAGGATGGAAGGGCAAACCGAAGGACGAGGGAAAAGCCAGGGGGGAAAAGAGCAAAAGCGGAAAGGGAGGACGTTAGAAACAGGGAAAGAGCACGATGCGAGCAGCGAGAGCATGCGGACAGAAAACGGAGAACCAAGACGGGGGTGAGACGAAAAAGTAGCAACGACCGAAGGGGGAAGGGAAAGATGTGAAGATGGGAATTGTTGAAGGCGAGCGTAAGAACGAAGGGACAGGAGAGCCCGACGGCGATAAAGAGAAGGGAAACCAGACTCAGCATAGAGGCTTTCAACAGGAGAGGAACGAAAAGCACCAAGGGCAAGACGAAGACCAGAGTGATGAACAGAATCAAGAGCATGGAGAACAGAATCAGAGGCTGAAGAGTAAACTTGACAGCCATAATCCAACTTAGAGAGGACAAGAACCGTATGAAGCCGAAGAAGAAGCGCTCGATCAGCACCCCAAGTGAGGTGGGACAAGGACTGAAGAAGGCGGAGGCGGAGTAAGGCAGCAACCTTGAGAGAAGAAACATGAGCGGACCAATTAAGACGAGAATCAAAAGTAAGACCCAAAAAAGTAGTAGAGGAACGATAAGGGAGGGCAGTACCATAAAGAGTAAGAGGAGGATGAGGAATAGAATGGCAACGAGTAAAGGACATCGCGCAGGATTTGGAGGTGGAAAAACGGAACCCGTGGCGGGTTGCCCATGAAGAAACAGCCAGAATAGCGGATTGGATAAAAAGACGTAAAACAGCAATATCTGAGTCGGCTGCGTAAATCGCAAAGTCGTCGACATACAAGGAAGACCGAACCCCGACAGGAAGAGAAGACACGATACCGTTGATAGCAATGAGAAAAAGGACGGTACTCAGGACACAACCCTGAGGGACACCTTCCAACTGAGGGTAAAGACGAGACAAGTGGGAAGCGACTCTGACACGAAAGGACCGAGAAGAAAGAAAATTCTGAATAAAGACTCCTAGATTACCGTAAATGCCACAAGAACGGAGCTGACGCAAAATGTGGTACTTCCAGGTAGAATCATAGGCCTTTTCGAGATCGAAAAAAACAGCAATGACAGTTTGACGACGAGCAAAAGCCGTCCTGATATAAGAATCCAAGCGAAGGAGGGGGTCAAGCGTACTACGAGCACGTCTGAACCCGAACTGGGAAGAAGACAACAAATGGCGCGACTCAAGAATCCACATGAGACGAGCGTTAATCATACGTTCAAAGAGTTTACACAGGCAACTGGTAAGGACAATAGGGCGATAGTCCTGTGGGGAGAACCCAGACTTGCCAGGTTTAAGAAAAGGTATGGTCAGGGCAGTACTCCAAGAGGGAGGGAAAACACCAGAAGACCAAATCTTGTTATAGAGAGCTAACAAGAAGACCAGAGCTTGCGAAGAAAGATGTTTGAGCATGAGATAATGGATACCATCAGGACCCTCAGAAGTGTTCTTACAGGCACGGAGAGCGGTGCGTAGCTCAGTTGAGGAAAAAGGAGCATTATAGGATTCGTCAGAGGAAAGACTAAAAGTAATTGGAGTACTTTCCGCAACGACTTTAAGCGAGTGAAACTCAGCAGAGAGGTGAGAACCACTGCTAACGGAGCTAAAGTACGAGCCCAATCGATCAGCAATTGTTTCGGAGTCTGCCACAGAAACACCATCAATGCGGAGGACTGGAGCACGGAAGGGAAGATGTTTACCAGAGATCTTACGAATACGTTTCCAAACCGAAGCGACAGGAGTGCGAGACGTAATAGAAGAAACATAGGACTCCCAACTCCGGCGTTTAGCGGCTTTGGTAGTACGACGGAAAAGAGCAGACGCACGGCGAAAGAGAAAAAATGACTCCTGAGAAGCAGGGGTGTGACGCTTACGGCGAAAACTTTTCCAAGCCGCCCGTTTAACCCGGAGGGCCCTGGAACACTCAGGAGACCACCAAGGGACGCATTTAGACGAGAAAGGGCGAGACGTCCGGGGAATGGATGGCAAAGCAGCACCGAAAACCAGATCCAGAAAAAACGAGAGCATGACACGGACCGACGAGAAAGGAGGAGGAAGCAAAGAAGGAACAGTAAGGGAAGCGAAAGAAGACCAGTCCGCCCGCTGGAAGCACCAACGAGGGGAGTTAGGAGTAGGAGAGTAGGTAGTCAGAGAAAGGAGAATGGGAAAATGGTCGGAATTGTGAGAATTCTCGAGAACTGACCAATGAAAATCAAGGGAAACTGAAGGGGAACACAGGGAAAGATCGATACAGGAAAACGTACGAGTCCGAGCATCAAAATGAGTAGGAGTACCAGAATTAAGGATAAAAAGATTACGGGCCGAGAGAAAAGGTTCAAGCCGACGACCCCGGGGCGAAATAACATTGTCACCCCACAAGGTGTGCCGACCATTAAAATCACCAAGGACTAAGAATGGAGTGGGCAACTTAGATAAAATCCCGGAGAATTCGGAAAAATCGATGGGAAGAGAAGGCGACAAATATACAGAAACCACTGTCAACCAGCGGTCAAGATAGACTCTAGCAAAGGTGCAAGGGAAATGAGTAGAAAAGGACAGCTCTTCAAAAGGGACAGAACGATGAATAAGAAGACAAGTATCATGGAGAGAGTGGGGAGAACTATAAAAAGAGTAATGAGGAAAGGGAACAGGAGAAGAGAAAAGACGAGTCTCCTGAAGACAAACGACCTTAGGGGAGTGAAGAGAAAGAAGAAAACTTAAGTCAATCCTTTGAGCATTAAGACTACGAAGATTCCACTGCAAAATGGACATAAATAAAGAAAAAGAAAAAAGAAACTAAGAGGAGACTAAAGGACGAAAAAACAACGAAAACAGACAAAAGAAAACCATAAAAGGAGGCAAAAGCCACCGAAAATAAGAACGCACAGAAAAAGAGGAAGGACACACATAGAAGGAAAGAAATATACACAAATAACAATAAAGGAAAACACACACACTTATGTACAACTAAGAAAAGGTGAATGAGGATAACGTGGAGAAGTAAAAGGAGGCAAAAGCCAACAAAAAAAGAAAGGGAAGAATACACACTTATGCACAACAATGAAAAGTCGGATGGGCGAAAACAAAATTAAAGACAAAAAAGAATAAAAAGAAAACGCGTACAAGAGGGAAGAAAAGACGAACACTATATACAACATATTTACAAAATACAGGTAACACCGTGGGTGGAAAATATAGCCAAGAGAGGCTAACGATGGGAAATAAGAGCAGGAATTGGAGAAGACGTTGAAGGGGAAGACTGGAAACCGGGGGGCATAGGGAGGTCTAACAGAGAAAGAGGAGAGGAAGGAGGAGGGCCGGAAGAGGGAGGAAGGACGGACGGCGGGTGGGAAGAGAAGGAGGGGGTAAGGGCAGGAGAAGGAAGAGGGGGAGGGTCAGGAGGAGGAAGAGGAGGAGGGCCCGGAGGAAGGCCAGAAGGGGGAGTGGAGGAAGAGGACGGGGCAGGGGAAGGCGGGAGAGGGGAAGGCGGGAGAGGGGTAGGGGGGAGAGAAGAGGGGGTAGGATGAACTTCGGCGTGAACAGTAGAAGGTGGTGGGTGGGAAGAACGGATAAATTCGTCAATCTGAGGTAGGGTTTCGTAGGAGAAATCTAGGGATGCAGGGACGGGAGGAGGAGGAGACTGGACGGAGAGAGGAGAAAGGGAAACAGAAGGAGAAGGAGGCGACTTCTTCTTCTTCTCGCAGGGACTGGAGCACCGCACATCACGGAGACCACCCTTAAGTTTAAAAGAGGAAGCGGGCGAGGAAGAACGGAGCACAGGAGCCCGTTTGGTAGAGGAGAAGGGAAGTTTAGAGCGAGGAGGAGATTTGGGGCGACTAGAAGAGGAAGATGACGGAGAACGGGGGGGAGGCTTGGAACGGTGAGAGCGTGGAGGGAGACTAGAAGAGGAGGAACAAGGAAGAGAGCAAGAGGAAGGGGCAGAAGTAGGAGAAGGACTGAGAACAGAGAAAGTGGTAGACAAAGGGACAGAAAAGGAAGAGACGGAAGGACGAACGGAGGAGACTGAAGAGGAGGAAGGAGAAAATCCAGGAGAAGCACCGGTAGAAGGAAGGGAGGCAGATGACGAAACTGGTGCGACCGGGGGGACGGAGGGAGCGGAGGCGGTGGAAGGAACCGAGGAACCAGAAAAAGGGGGGGGGCGTGGCAGAGGGAGGCAAAGAAGAGGAGGGAGAAGACAGAGTCTTGGAAAACGACTGAGGGGTGAAGCCCAAGCGACGAGCCTCTTGGCGGGCTGCGGTGAGCGTAAGGCCGTGTCTCGCTTTGAGGACAGCAACCTCAGACTCGAACAGATGAACGGGGCAAAGCTTAGAGTCGGCCGAATGAGACCCGCGGCAATTAAGGCAGAACTGGGACGTTGACTGACATCCGCCAACGGCATGTCCGGACTGCGCACAGCGCGGGCAGAGTGGGCACTCAGCGGCTGTACGGCAGAACTTAGCCGGGTGGCCGAAACGCCAGCAGCTGCGACACTGGAGTGGACGGGGAAGAGACGCAGTCACGGGGAGGCGAGTACCACCGACAATAACATGGGCAGGAAGGGAAAGTCCATCAAAAGAGATCTTGGCAATGTTAGCGGGATGGCGGCGAAGGTCGCGAGGAGGGATAGTGTAGCACACCACACTAACCACCTTGTGGTCTTGAGCGACAACGATGTCCTTGACGAGGGCGGCGCAATCCGCGAAAGGACGACCCCCGAGACGGATGGAAGCGGGGAACAGGACAGTCCCTGTACAGGAGTTGAGTCGTTGATCTTTTTGAGCCGGGATGGGGGTGCCAGAACAAACGACGAAAGAGGACATAGCAGTAGCCTGAAGTTCGTTTTGGACGGTAACAAGACGGGAGGCATCATGGCGGGAGTGGAAGGTGACGTCCTTTCCCACCTGTTGAAGGAGACGCAGGTGGAAGAGGAGGTCATCACCGGCTAGAGGCGCAGAAGCAGGGATGGAGAAAAACTTAGTAAAGGAAGGAGGTGCAAAGAGAGAGGACATAGGGAGGACCGAGGAGCGAGGACGAGAAGAGGACGAAACTGGAGAAGAAGAGGAAAGAGAACGAGGGAGGGAGGGCAGAAAAGGGTCGAGGGTGACAAGACTAGAGGGAGAAGAGGAAGAAGAGGAAGACGCAGAAATAACTACAGAAGAGGAGATGAAATCCTGGGTAGTGGAGGGCGGAGAAAGACGTGACGAAGACGGAAGGGTAGGAGAAGGATTCGGAACGGTAATGGACGAGAGGGACGAGCGACGACAGAGGGATAGTTCAGCGGGCCGGTCGAGAGCACCCAAAACCATCCCCGACTCACCGTGCTCCCGCGGTGAACCGGACTGACAGCCAGACAACAGACCCCCAAGTGGCAGGCTGCATGCCACAAGGGGCTCACTCACCGGAACCACACTAAAGCAGAAGCCATAAACAGGGAAGAACAGGGAAAAAAGCATAAGTCGTCACCATAACAAGAGAAAAGGGGGTAAAGCATGGAAGAAGATACTGCGGTTACCAGGTGCCCCTGGCAACGAAAGGGAGAAAGACCTCCGCAGGGCCACGAAACCCAGAATGCGGCCAATTGAGATGGGACAGGTCTCGGCTTTGAGCTAGGGACCTTGTACAACCCGGGCATTTGTCCTGCAGCTTTGTCCCATGGAGAACGGGGCCGGCGTAGTCACCTGACACACTCACTGGGAAGAGAGAAGAGAGTCAGAAACCCCAAAGCATCCCTATAGTGCCTATCCTCCAGCAACGAGCCTTGCGAGCCCTCGCCGGCAGCACCTGTCGCCAGGTGAACTCTGCCAACTCAGCAGTGATCAGAGACACCAAGGCGAAGCCCGAAGGAAACTAGAACCTCCGAAGCAGTTAAAGAGAAAGGAAGGAAGCAAACAGGGAAGTCAACCGGAAGGGAAGGGAGGGACGGGACCACAAAAGTTCAAGGGTGGGAGACCGGCCTCGGATGGCAGCCCCAGGAGAAAGCGGAAGAGGGAAAAACGAAAACTAGAAAGGAGGAGAAAGAAAAGGACATGACAAAATTAGTTGGAGGTGATAGGGAGAGCGGCCAAGAACCTTGGCCGCCCCACCTACAAGCCCGGAAGCCCCCAAACGGCGGCAACGAGTCATGTGGCAAGGGGGTATAACAAAATAAAATAAATAAATAAACAAATACATAATTTTCCGTTCCACCGTCGCTCGAAGAAACCGCTGACGAAATGGTATAACACATCTGTTTAATTTTCAGTTGACGGTAAACTCTATCCCTTGGCAGCTGATTTCTCGATACTAAATTAGCGTGTCTCTGTATCAAATTGTTGCCAGGATGTCATAATTTACAACATATCCCGCTACTTAATCTTGGTAATACCTAAATAATCGGGATGGGTCATGACAATTCAGCTTGAAGAAAAACAAAACAAATATATGTAGTTTATCAGGGGGTTACTCTGGGATGACTATGAGAAGGATTGGACTTTTATTTTACACTAGCAGGGTTACCCGGCGTTATCACCATCACTACTACTACCATAATCAATCACTACTACCACAATTATCACAATACTACTACCATAATCACTGGCCTCTACCTCCCTGTGCCTCATTAATCGGCGACCTCTATTTCGGCCGCTAAATTACCTCCGATTTTGGATCTGACCTCATCCGTACCCCCATTTTGGGGGGCTGCAAACAACTTTCGTTCCATGCACCTTTTCGATCGGAGGCCTGCCCCAAAATGCCCTTTTTCCGATTTAGTGCCCATTTTCTCAGTCCCTTTCACCCTGGGGAATTCTATTTTTTCACTAAAATCTGCCTAGGGACCCCCTTACTATGCTTACCAAGTATGAACGCTCTAGCTTAAAAACTGCGGCCGCCTATAAAGAACAGACAATCGAAATTAGTATAGATTATATTATATTATGGCACATCTATCACTACCAGCGACTTTATAAGAACCGTAAAACATTAATTTAACTTTGTATATCTAACAATAATAATATCTAAGGAAGGGATTATATTTTTGGATTGTTTTTTTGTGTCTGACTAAAGCCGGTATCACAAGTGTTTTTTCACTCAACATTTATCCTTAACACTGGTCTGGCAGCTTATGAGGTAACCATTTAATATTTTGCAGTTACCTAAATTCATTACAATCAGTCTAGTTTCAGATACCAGAGCAACATATTCCAGAAATTTTGACAATCTTTTTTATCATCGAATGTAGACTATAAAATCTTAGGATACAGGCTTAAACTATATACTTTGCATATTCAGATTAACCCCTTCTGTGCCGCCTACGTCTATATAGTATTATTCTAGCTATATTTAGAATGTGTGCAGTTTAAGACAGATAATAAAAAGGGTTAAATGAGATAGTTCGAAGCCTGTTAATTGCTAGAGGCCCTTTTTAACCCTCTCACGACCAAGACTCAGAGGTTGCTAGATTAGCAATACTAAATAGAGTTCGCTCTTATAATTACCTCTAAAATTAGTTTTCAGCCAACTCAAAGACAACTGCAGAGGTTGAAGTAACGAAACTAAAAGTTTTATAAATACCCCAGATAGGCTCAAAATAGTCATATGTCTGATAAGGTTAAATGGCTATCATATCCTCCTTCCTATATGCCAGTGTGGAGTCTCCCAGTGTCCTCAACCTCTGCTCATAGCCCAGGTTCTTCAAAGTTGGTATCAGTTTGCTAGCTCTGCACTTTCTCCACCGCTTCTATATCTTTCACCTTATAAATGGAGCCCACACCTGGTTTGCATATTTCAGGTGTGGGCTAACCATCATTGTATAGAGATTCCTAAAGAGGTCTTAGTCCAGCGAGACTAGTGGCATACAATTGCCGACCGAGTTTCATTCTATAAGGAAGTTTGGAGTTCTAGACAGATATTTAGCAAAATTACCAGCTAAAACACTGCTGTAGTGTATTTATAAACCCATAAAATCAAACTACATACTTTACCCATCAGAAACATTATCATTGCATTTCCGTTTAATATCTATGTTTAAGGCTTCCTTATAGCCTGAAACTCGCAAGTGGTCAATTAGCTTTACGAATTTCTCATTATTTACCAGATACTGTATAATTCTGCTAGGTTTAGGAGTTTGACTTAAGTCTATTCAAAAATTGCCTAGTTTAGCATAGTCTTCGTTTTATATATTAAACAAATATTCAGTATTCCAATGAAACAAAATTAAAAGTATTAAAAAGAAAAATTATATGTAGTTAAAAATGTCAAAGATTGAGTGAAGTATTAATTACAAATTCTAATAAAGAATTTGAACATTAGAAACAGTAAATTTCTAGAATTAAAGTTAAAAACTTTTAAATTTAGTTTTGTTTATTAAGAAGTTTAAAAAGGCATATTGCTTTTTAATTATTACCCAACTAAAATAGTTTTAGACTACTAACATTTGTAGACCAAGATTATAGTATAGTTTCATTTATCATAAAGTCAGAAATAAAAAACTAAAAATATTTAGAAACTTTATTTATGAATTTTAAGTCACTCGTTTTCCTTAATGAATACAATACCATTTAATTTAGAGTTCATTTTAATATAATACCTATTAATTTAGTTAATTTTAATATAATAACTATTAATTTAGAGTTAATTTTAATATGCCTGTTAATTTTAATATAATGCCTATTAATTTAGAGTTCATTTTAATATAATGCCTATTAATTTAGAGTTCATTTTAATATACCAATTAATTTAGAGTTCATTTCCTAGATGAATTCTCATTTAGTAATGTACACCCTATGTGGTGAATTGGGTGCTTTTATTTTAGTAAGCATAGTTTCCACATAACTATTTTGAGAAGTTAATTTGACTTTATATAGTCTTTATCCCAGTTTTGGTTAGTTTAGTTTGCAAATTTTATATTTTAATTAATAACTATTGAAGAGCTTAATTTAACTGCTGATTAAGCAAGTTAGTGGGCTAGGCAACATCTAGCTTGGAAATTTAATACAGTCTTCTAGCGAACTTCAACGCTACAGTTCATATGGATTTAGCAAAAGCTCTTTTACAACAGCTTACAGGTTCACAAGTTCATAGTTCCAATAGTCTTTGATACGTGAAAGTTCAAAATCCACTAGTGGACAACACCGTGGACAGCACCTTAGGAAGAGATAATCAAATTAGCGAGAGTTCATTAAATAGTCATTTCATGTTTACATATTTTAATAAGGAGTCACTTAGCTCTACTCCCACTAGTTCAGTATAATGTGATAGAAATAAACTTAAAAAAAAAAAAAACTTTAAATTCCTCCTTTTCAATACTAGGTTAGATTCGGGCCTTACATTTTCAAACAAATATAAGGAATTACTATGGGTGGAAATGCTAGCCCTTTAATTGCAGATTGATTCTAGCTTGCTTTAAAAATTTAAATAACAGTTGACAGTAGCAAGAACTATAAAATCCCAGAAAAATTAGCACTTTCTAAATTGTTAAGCGATATATTGAAGATATTCTAGTTTGCAATTGGTTAAATTTTAATAAAGTTGCTAAACACCCTAATTCTATTCCCCTCACAATGTAACTTAAATTATAAAGTTGAAAATGTTCTTTATATAAATATAGAGATGGTTAATGAACAGTGCATACTTAAAGTAAATCACAAAGTTGATTTTTTAAATTTTAACAAAATTTCCTTTCCCTAGTAGTAATATCTTTTGTAAAATAACTTATAATAGTTTTATTCCCAGTTAATAAGATTTTGTAAAATGTTCACTAAAGTAGAAGACTTTTGGGCCAGAGCTAGGTTACTATACAGACCCTTAGTAGACATAAGTTTTGAGGCAAGTAAATTGTTCCATAAATTTAATCTTTTTAGAGTCAATTATTGTGACTTCTAAAATTTGAAATCAATAATTTTAAAGCAGTTTTAACTTTCTTTTAGAACTTCTGCTTACTTTGTCGGTATTTATTTATCTTTCTTTTTCGATTATTAATATTGAAGATTTTTTTAAGTTATTGTTCTTGTTAAAAGAGTAGTGTGTTTAAATCAGTTTTTACTTCACATTTGAAATATTTTTTCTTTATATTTATGTATTCATTGTCTATAGTATCAATTGCTTAATTTTGCGATTTCGTTAAGTTTAATTGTGCGATAAATGGAAGTTATTTGTAGGGTAGTAATTGATAGAAGTCACTCGAGGCATGCTATGCTTACAGGTACCTACCCAATAGCACTATAGTTAGTGCTGTACTGTATTTTATATATTATTGTAATAGATCTTTTAATCAATATTTGTATGTTGTACTATTGTTAATGTCTTAAATTTTCAAATTTGATTTTAAATATTTTTAAATTTAACATTTACCTTTATTCATGCAGAGTTTAGTAAAATTTACCAGAACGTCCCGGACTTCCCAAATTTGACGAATTCCTTGAAAGTGACGATAGTGCGTGGTTATGGGTGCGATTAGTTTACTTGGGAAACATTTACTTGTTAATGTACACCCTATGTGATAGATTGTGTTCTTTTATTTAATTAATTTAATTTTAGTAAGCGTCGTTTCCACATAGCTATTTTGATAAATTTAATTTGACTTTATATTGTCCTCCCAATTTTAGTTTGCAAGTTTTAAATTTTAATTTAGATTATAAATCAGATTAAAGTTTCATATATTTCACAATAGTCTAGGATCAAAATGTTAAAACTACATTAACCAGATATCTACTGTATAGACTATTTTGAAACACATTTATAAAACTTAATATTTAGCATAGTATTGAGAAACAGTTTAAACATTAACCAAAATACTTAATCATGAGACTTAGAGATTTCCACTACAGATTTTTTTCTTTACCCCTTATGTTTATCTATATTGCTTTTGAGATTCTAAGTTCGCCCCGTTAGTTTGGCAATTTTAAAAACTTCCACCCCATTTAAGTCAGTTTTTAAGACCTTTCGTCCCATTTAGGTGTAGATTTTTTCCTGGAGAGTGATAGCGAGCCTGTAATTTAAGAGGAACCAGCCTTTGGCAGAGACATTTTTCTACCGAAAAATATACAAATTTATCTTATAAGAGTCATAGGGGTGTAATTTCAAGCTTGACGGAAGTCTACGAAACACTAAAAACATCCCCTTAACAACACATTTACTAAACCTTTAGTAAACTAGAGAGGTGGTGGTGGTGGTAGTCCTTCTTGTTTGGTGTCCAGACTTGAACTGAGTTTTTCGCAGAATTTCCTCCATATTTATACCCCTCCTGAGCGGTATTTGAGGTACCATACATTCTGAAAAACAAACGAATGTCGACGAAACCATTACACTTTCTGAGAAACTATGAACAGGTCAATCCGATGGTTTCAGAACTGGAATGAGTGAGAGTAGGAAACGGTAAATATAGTATAGCCTACACTTAGTTTGTTTACAGTTTATAGCATACAATTAAGGGGGGTCACCTGTCCTTTTCTATCTTTCTCTGGCTTTTATCCATTTGGCCCCATTCAGCCTACTGTTTTAAGACGTTTATCCCCATCCAGGTGTCAATTTTTTACTGGTGAGCGGTAGCGAGCCAGCATATTTTTTATTTTTGTTTGACAGCAGGCTAAATTTGTACATTTTTCGATAGAAAAATGTCTCCGGCGAAGCCGGATTTCTTCATATAATGCTGGCTCGCTATCGCTCGCCAGGAAGAAATCGACACTTAGATGGGGATAAACGTCTTAAAATAGTTGGCTGAATGGGGCCGAATGGATACAAGCCAGAGAAAGAGAGAAAAGGACAGAAATAACAAAAAGCAGGTTACCCTCCTTAAATTGTATTTCGTTCTATCGTTACCAAAGGCATTATAAGAACTGTAAAGCCTAATTATAACTTTATATACATAAACACAAATAGGCTACTAAAAAATAAAGGGAGAATCGATTTAGAACGAACCGTCTTGAACTATCTCGTGTGGGGTCCGATTCCCTCAAGATGATTCTATAGAAACAAAGATTGGCCAACCCCCGCCATATTGATGCCACTGGTGTTGTTGGCCTATCTTTACACTCGAACTGTCTTCTTCGTGGCGCAATGCATAAGGTGTTGATTTTCGGTGTGAGCGTCCCTGGGTTCGAATCCACGGACTGCCACATGTGTTTGTTAAATTTCATTAAGGGGAGATCTCCACTTGAGGGATTTTTTTCTTGACCCCTTTCTCCCTCATGCTTAGCCCCATTACTTTTGATATTATAAAACGTTTGCCCAATTAGTTTAGCGATTTTAAGAACGTTCACCCCATATTAAGACCCTTCGTGCCATTCAGGTGTCGATTTTATTCTGGCGAGCGATAGCGAGCCTGTAATTTAAGAGGAACCGGCCTTCGGCCTGGACATTTTTCTACCGAAAAATGTACAAATTTATCTTGAAAGGGACTCGAGGGGGTGTAACTTTAAGCTTGATGGAGGTCTAGGGAACAAACTAAATACCTCCCCTTAACCAGGGAAGGATTATAGGGAAGTCAGAGGGTTAGCATTTTGAGTACAGTAGCCTACCTGTGTGTTATATTTTATTATAGCTATATTTAGACGATATTATGCAGCTTAGTAAGGATCTGTGCTAGTTAAAAGAGTTGGTTGAGATAGTCTGAAGTCTTATTGCTCGAGGTCCTTCTTTAGCTGAAGAAAATCGTCTAATAGTTGCCAGAATATAATGAAAAGGACGTCCCTGGTACTGAAAGGGTTAATAATGAAGCTAGACCTTAACCCTTTAATTCCTAGAGGGCCTTCCAAAGCTGAAGAAAATGGTATGGGAACCAGATTTATAATAAACTATAAATGTCATATAAGATTATTTGGACTGGTAAATTGATAGCGATTCACCCCACTGTTATTTGATAGCGATTCACCCCACTATTATTGATAGCGATTCACCCCACTATTATTGATAGCGATTCACCCCACTATTATTTGATTAGCTGGTTTTATTACCACCAATATACCTGCAACTCGTTCAGTACCGTCCTATTTATTTGATGCGGGCTAATGATAGACGATTTTATTAAGTTAAAGTAGGGTCTCGAACCATTAACAGGATTCGAACTTTGATAATTAACCCTTTTTACTACCGCAGATCCTTCATAAGCTGCATAAAATCGTTTAGAAAAGCTAGGTTAAATGGGTTTATTGCTGTGGACACTTGATGTACCCTTGTCATGTATAGAATTATTGTGTATATTGATTGTGATTTAAGGGGAGGTTTCTAGTTTGTTTCCTACTCCTCCATCAATCTTAAAATTTCACCCCCTTGACCCCCTTTCAAGATAAATTTGTACATTTTTCGGTAGAAAAATGTCCCGGCTGAAAGCCGGTTCCTCTTATATTACAGGCTCGCTGTCGCTCGCCAGGATAAAATCGACACCTAAATGGCACGAAAGGTCTTAAAATTGACAGAAATGGGTCGAAAGTTCTTAAAATCGTCGAAATAATGGGGCGAACGTCTTAAATTAGAAAAACAATGGGGCTAAACATGAGGGAGAAAGGAGTCAAGACAAAAATCCCTCAAATAGGAGTAATATTAGTCCGATTACTCTAGAGACGTTTGCGAGATATATTAGAGGTTAATGTTCAAGAGTTTTGTCCAACTTATCTGAAACAGGGTATAGTGCTTCCCATTGACCACTTTCGAGTTTCAGGCTATAAGGAAGTTGGAGCCATACACATCGATATACAACAGAAATTAAATATAAAATCAGCAATCTTATGGTTAGAAAGCATAGTGAATTTGATTGTATGTAATTAAACTGGTAATTCTGTTAAATATCGATATCTACAGCTCCAACTTCCTTATAGCCTGAAACTCGCAAGCGGTCAAATTAACTACTATATCATCTTGACTGGCTTTTATTTAACTGGCTAAAACATAGATATACATACATTGCAATAATAATGTAGGTTTCTGATGGATAGAAAGTATAATTAATTTGGCTTGATCATTGACGTATTTAAAATATTTACTAGGATCGTATTTAAGCTGGTAATGATACTACTATTACTACTACTACTACTACTACTAATACTACTAATAGCCTAATAATAATAATAATAATAATAATAGGTCTTTAGAGGCTAAATAAAATCGTCGGTTGGTGACCATGAACATTTTACATCCGTTATTTGAGTGTATAATTACGTATAATATAATTGCGGCCTAAGAATGGAATTTTCCCCTAGAAAGCGTGGGCTCATGATACAGTCATGCTCAAAAATCAAGTTCGACCTTCATGTCTATTTCCCGTATTTGATATATGAATAAAATACTCAGTAATAGCAATGAATAAAGTTATAATTCAATTATTTTCATCGTGTGTGCTAAGAACTTTATTTGTCCTCACATTACTGTATATATTGATAAACATCAACACAATTTAGGAAAGGCATTGACATTTGAGCATCACTGTATCTTTTCATAACTCCGGTAAATTCAAATTAGCCAATCAGCATCTCCCACCCTAGCCTCGCACTGGCAAGTGGAGGATGCTCATTGGTCGAAAAGCAAGTTCCAAGTTCACTTTCTGATATTAAAAAAACATATGAGTGGATTCAAACCTAATTAGAAATAATTTAAATGTTTAGCCTACTCTAATTTTGTGCATTGTACAGCGTAAAAGTTATGGCAAATGCTATCCAATTATACTTTGCAGAGTAAAATCTAAATAATTGATAATAATTGATAATAGTTCCTAGTTCTAGTTCAGTCAGTGACGGGAGAACGTTGTGTTAATCTGAGCTCCTGCCCGGACCACTTACCAGTGACCTTTAGTGACCATTACACCTACCTGTGTTTGGGGGCAGTGCACTCGTGTTATATAAAAGTGTTATAGCTCAGTTTTTAGCTGTTAGTTTACTTGTTTTTGTTTTTCTGTACTTAGTTTCTTGCTCCTCGCTAAGCTTATTGGGATCATGGCAGGTATGGAGTGCGAGTCTCTAACTGATCTGCATCATCTTATTCTCCAGGTAAGAGAGGAGATGGTTGTGGTGAAGGAAGAGGTCTTGGCTCTAAGGGAGGTTAATGTTAAAATTCAGAGGGAAGTTGATTTGATTAAAGACGAAAATCTAGCTTTCAAGCTTAGCCAAGAGGAAATAAAGTCAAGTAAGGGGAAAAGGGAGGAAGTTGATGAAAAATTGTATTCATGGCAGGTTGTTAAAAATACGGGTGGGAAAGTCACACTCAAGAAGCAGGATAGTAGAATAGGTATGAGTGTGACAAATACATTCTCTCCTTTGCGAGACGAATGTGAGGGAAAAGATAGTCAGGATAAGGGAGGGATAACCGAAGTGCCTGCCGCCGACTCAGCTCCAACCTCTGACGCTGTGCTACCTACCACCACCCCCACCACCACCACCACAACCACCAAGGGAGCTTCTGCCACCACCAGGGGTTCTCCAACTGCAGCTGCTGGATCCTCCCGAGGGAAAGGTAAGTCTGTGTCCCGAGAAGGTAAGTCTGTGTCGATTGTGGGCGACTCCATGGTAAGACATTTAGTTAGGGCTACCCGCACTAAACTTAGGAAGGTTGTGTGTCTGCCTGGCCATGGAGTTGGGAGGGTTTTAGAGAAGATGGACCACATCTTGGAAGATAGTGGAGATAACCCCATTATCTGTCTCAGTACCGGGAGTAACGATGTTGGTAAGGGTAGAAGTGAGGAACTGCTGCAGCAGTATCGGGATGTGTTAGATAAAGTTAGGATGAAGGGAGGGATCCCTGTAGTACATTGTATCCTACCCAGAAGAGGAGTTCCCAAGGAATGGACATCCAGGGCGATTGGTGTCAATTGCCGTTTGGAGAAATATTGCAAAGAAAAAGCAATACCATTCATTGATAACTGGGATAGTTTCTATGGGAGAGATGGGATGTACGCAAGGGATGGGGTTCATCTTTCACGGTTAGGGGTTTCTACATTAGCTAGTTCTTTAGATAGGGTGGTTGTGGGGTTTTGAACAGAAATATTGAGAGTGTAAATGAGAGGTTTAATGGAACAATTTTAGCGTCAGGCGAAAGCGATAAGGATATTCAGTCTCATGCTAAAAATGATGACTATAATGCAAATGATAGTAGTGATGGTGCAACGGAAGATGGAAATGTCGTTATAAATAAAGGTAAATTAGGTATAAAGAAAAGAAGTAAATTGAGAGTATATTACACAAACTGTAGGAGTCTATGTAACAAAATGAACGAACTTAGAGCCCTTGTTAGCAAAGAAAATATAGACATAATAGCGCTAACTGAAACGTGGATTAATACAGAAACCAGGCATTTTTTAGCAGAATTTGATATACCAGGATATAGTTTGTTTAAATATGACCGAACAAGTAAGAGGGGTGGCGGTATAGCAGTGTTTGTCAGGAGTACATTAAAAAGCTGTATTAAATCAGGTATTAGACTAAATAACGATAATGAAAGTGTTTGGGTAGAGGTTAACGAAGGTAGTGAGACCATAGTTATTGGAGTTATGTATAGACCGCCAAATATGAGTAGAAATGACGGAACGTCATTATGGGAGGAAATTAAAATGGCATCAAGGTTTAGCAATGTGTGCATTATGGGGGATTTTAATTTTCCGAATATAGATTGGCAGCATCAAATAGGAGACTCTGATTCTGAGGAGTTTATAGAGGTAGTACAAGATAGTTTTTTATTTCAATTCATAGATACGCCGACTAGAGGTAATAATATTCTCGATTTAGTTTTCAGTAACAATGAACATATGGTAAATAATGCAGAGATAGGGGACCACCTAGGAAATAGTGACCACAATTCTGTGTATTTTAATATACAATGGAAAGGTAATACCAGAGAGAATACAACATTAATACCTGACTTTAGAAAAGCCAATTATGATGGGTTAAGAAGAGCCCTATTAGCCGACCCTATGGTCAAAAAATTAAGTCGATCCAGGTGTCCAAATGAGTGTACCCCTTCTCAGGCACCTGTCATCTTAAGTCAGGAAGAGACGTCAACCTTGGTAGATACATACGATAATTTTATCAAGTCAGTATTCAATGCACAAAATAAATACATCCCCAAAAGAAAATTTAGATCAACACAGAACCAACCCAAATGGATGAATAATAGACTATTAGATCTTCTAGGACAAAAGAGAGGAATATATAGAAAGATTAGGAAAGGCGAAATTCACCTACTTGCTTACTATCAGAATCTATCAAGACAGGTAAAAAAGGATATTAGGAAAGAAAAAAGAAATTATGAAATCAAGGTTGCCAATGACTCAAAAAATAATCCTAAAGCTTTTTACCAACTATATAAATCCAAGGTTAGAGATGTAATTGGTCCCCTTAAAACTTCGATAGGAGAAATGACAGAAAATGATTTAGAAATGTGCAGTACATTAAATAGTCAATTTCTTTCCGTGTTCACTAATGAAAATTTGGCACAGTTTCCAGAAGTCCGTAAGGTATATAGCGATAGTATAGAAAATAGGTTAAGTACGGTTACTATAAGTAGAAATGATGTGCTTAAGGAAATTGACAGACTGAAACCTCATAAATCGCCTGGTCCTGATGAGGTATATGCTAGAGTATTAAAAGAATGTAGGGATGAGTTAAGTTACCCATTAACATTTTTATTTAACAAGTCATTGGAGACAGGTATAGTTCCAGAAGCTTGGAAGCTTGCAAACGTAGTTCCGATCTTCAAAAAAGGTGACAAATCAATAGCATCCAATTACCGTCCCATTAGTCTTACATCAATCATAGGAAAGCTACTAGAGTCAATTATTGCTAGTAAAATTAGAAACCACTTAGATACATTTAATTTAATAAATTCTTCTCAGCATGGATTCACTCAGGGACGTTCTTGCCTTACTAATTTGCTTAGTTTTTTCTCAGAGGTATATGAAGCAGTAGATAATGACAAGTCATATGATATAATATATTTAGATTTCAGTAAAGCTTTCGACAGAGTCCCCCATGAGAGATTGATGAGAAAGGTTGAGGCGCATGGAATAGGTGGGGCGTTGTTGGGATGGATTAGGTCATGGCTAATTGGTAGGAAGCAGAGAGTCAGCATAAATGGTACGAAGTCAGAATGGGGAGCAGTCAAAAGTGGTGTCCCCCAGGGATCTGTATTAGGTCCTCTGTTGTTTGTTATATACATAAATGACCTAGATTTAGGTATAACTAGTAGGATAAGTAAATTTGCAGACGATACCAAAATGGGGAGAACAATTGATTCAGATAGAGATATAGAGTGCCTCCAAAGGGATCTAGATACCTTACACGAATGGTCAGTAAATTGGCAGATGAAGTTTAACATTGACAAATGCAAGGTATTAAAGATAGGGAAGATGCATACAAATGTTAAATATAAACTAGCTAATGTGGAATTAGAAAACTCGAATTGTGAGAAAGATCTAGGTGTGTTTGTTAGCAATGATTTGAAGCCTAGACAACAGTGTATAAGCGTTCGAAACAAGGCAAACAGGATTCTCGGGTTCATCTCTAGGAGTGTGAGTAACAGAACTGCTGATGTTATCTTAAAACTTTACTTGTCATTAGTGAGACCCCATATGGATTATGCTGTTCAATTTTGGTGTCCTTATTACAGAATGGACATAGATTCATTGGAGAGAGTACAACGTAGAATGACAAAAATGATCCATAATATTAGAAATCTTCCGTATAAAGAAAGGTTGAAGAAATTAGGCTTACATTCGTTAGAGAGACGCAGAGTTAGAGGGGATATGATAGAGGTGTTCAAGTGGGTTAGTGGGATTAACAAAGGGAACATGACAAATGTACTAAAGCTCAGTGATAGCGAAAGAACTCGTACCAATGGTTTCAAATTAGATAAATTTCGTTTCAGAAAAGATATAGGCAAATATTGGTTTGGTAACAGAGTTGTAGATGGGTGGAATGGACTACCAGGTGCTATAGTGGGATTAAAAACGATAGGGAGCTTTAAGATAAAATTGGATAAGCATATGGACGAGAAGGGTTGGGTGTGAAGGGGGATCAGCAGGGTTGGACCAATCAGCGCTCTGCAGACCCCCGTAATCCTGCGTTAATCTCTAACCGTTTTGGTAAGATGATCCTCAGGGTATTAGAGTGTTGAGCCTATAATTGGGCTTTGTAATTGGGGTTGTGTGGGACAGGGATCTGCCTTGCTTGGGCCAATCGGCTTTCTGCAGACTCCCATTTTCTTATGTTCTTATGTTCTAATTTGTGCTTCATATGGTATGAGTCGAATCAGACTAAATACTAATTTCGCATTATTCTCGGTATTTTACTCTACTAATGCTTTTAATATTAATTTTACATCAAAATTAAAATAATTATTTCCTATATACTGTATAATTGTGTTACATAGATAAACAAATATTGATGAACAAATCTAAATACGAAAGTAAACAAGAGTTTCGTTTCGTTTGAGCGAGTCGAATCATCAATACAGTATGTAGGGACAGCATTGCCATTATAGTGACCTCTGCTAGATGTAGATATATATATGCTGTGTGTAGCGGCAATTATTGATATCTAGCAACATAAATATTGGCTATAGTCTGGAGAATTTAACGATTATAGAACGATAATAAGATATTGTGCCAATCATCTAATGATATTATGCATGTTATATAATATCTATCTACATTCTAGCCAGTTTTGAAGCATATTTGAGCGCTTTGTTTTTGAATTTGGCTTCGCAATCTAGCAACTTTTATGCTTGATCTAGCGGTCCTAGCGAGATTTGCTTACATCTAGCGTCTATTGTCTAAGTTTTCGTGGGGTATATACCTATAGTATTGAGATTAAGACCACCTATTTGTGATTATTGTGACAGTTGTAAAATATACAACAATATATTTGTGTGTTTTTAGCAGTTTGTTTGTCATTATACGAGTTTTAATCGAATCTAGCAGATTTTGTGTATTTTTAGACTCATGATGGGATATATTATATATTCCTGTATTATTGAGATGAGGACCACATATGCGTGATTTTAGAGATGATTTTAAGCATTACAGCGGTATAGTAGAAATTTATACCCAAAATTCCCAAAAATGTAGGGGATCATTATCTAGCGGTCTAATCTAGCAACATTTGAGCGGAAGGACTGGCAAAGCTGACAGGGAAAGCGTCACTTAGGCGAAGGGGTCAGGTGAGTGATGATGTGCCCGTATGATGGCTCCTATTGAACGATGTTTTCGTTTTGTTTTAATTTCCGTTATATTTATGTCCTATGCTGGTCTTCAGACATTAAAGGATATGTGGAACGTCTTATGTGATGATGCAGATTAGTTAAATAGATCGTGAGTCTTAATTTCATTCTAGAATATTCTGTGTTGACGTTTCCGGTAGCCATCTTGAAATGTTGACTGGTCACCTGTCCTCCTAAACTTGGTATAATTTTACTTTCAGGCCACTAATTTTTATATGCTTGAGTTTTTCTAGTGTTTTGAGGGTTATGTTTAATAAGAATGAAAGCTAATCGTAAATTATTAAATATTTGAGTAGGCTAACCCTAGTCAAACGACCTACCTTGTAACCTTGGGGGTTCTCCACTTCCCACCCCCAACCCCCCTACCTCAGACGCTATTGGTCTAACCATTATTGTTGAAGTTGAGAAGGTACTCAAATAATATGCAAGGGTGAATCAAAGTAACCGAAAGCAACCAAGGTAAATATTCAGATTAGGCTAGCTAGGTTAAATTGGTCATGGATTTCGAAGGTTTACAGAGTTCGGCATGTTGCTTTGTTTACATGGCTAGCCTATAGCCTACTGTTCAGCAGAGGGTAGGGGCAGTAGCCCCTACGGTTAAGATGGTGTAGTGGGCGTAGCATCCACCTTGTTTATACATAGGCTAAGTCGCACGCTCACACTTAAGTTCACGTCTATTTTGACTTGTATTTAGCCTAGCCTAGCCTATATATTATATTTATTTTATGATATTGTATTTAGCCTAGCCTAGTATTATATTTGTTATGATATTGTATTTAGCCTAGCCTATATATTATTTTAATTTTATGATATTGTATTTAGCCTAGCCTATATATTATATTTATTTTTTGGTAAGGATGTATTATTCGGGTGTACCACCCGCCTGGTTTACACTAGGATACTCGCACCCGTCGCATGCTAGCAATCATGTCCCCTTCTATTTTGACTGCCATGGGATGCAATTTATCCTAGGTTGAGAGGGGGCTTTGCCCCCTCACTCCCCTCATTATTATTATAGATGATGATTTCAATAAGTTATGTGGGGGATGAACCCATCTTGTATCCCACATTGGAATTATAACTAAAACCATGAAAACGCTAATTTGTCAAAAACTGAAAAATAAGGGTGCGAGCCTTTTCCCAATAATTACCCAAAATTATCCCACGACCAGCTGATAGGGGTAAAGCCCCCCTCATCCTATAAATGCTATAATGGTATCCCATGGCCGGTAACAAAACAATTTACCCAACAGATGGCCGTGGTTGAAGGGGGCTATGCTCCCCTCAACAAAAAGTAAAATTTAACGCGAACGTAACTTTGAGCGTACGACTTATGGCCACTAACATCATACATAATTTTATATACAAAGGAGTTTTTCGGGGCGAAATTTGCATGCTCGCGGTCACGACCATTACGCGTCTAATTTGACTGCTTTTATTTCCCAAATTATCCCAAGGCCAGTGAATATTTGCCCCACTGCTGGCATGATTTATGCTTTAATATTGGATTTTTTTTTATCTAATTAGATGGCCGGGCAAGAATGTACAGTCCATCCTCCTATAACGCGAGTTTAGGGGCGGCACTGGCAAGAATGTACAGTCCATCCTCCTATAACGCGAGTTTAGGGGCGGCACTGCCCCTCGTGTTGTAGGTATTTCGCGTTGTAGGAATAACCCTTTAAATGGAGATAATTCTATATGGGACTGGGCCCCCCAATATTGCCACTTTTCCGTATTTTTTAGCTTAATAAATATATAGGCTAGGCTATACAACTTCCATTTCATCGGAATAACATTCACCGCAAGCATAGTCACAGCTGGGGTTTGTTGTTGTTTCGTGGACAAAATCTAACCAAACGTACTGTCCGACATTAATTTATTATCAACAATTGGATATTCGTTACTGTGGGCTCTTATTACTCTACTTCCTAATAATAGGCAAGTAAATTATAAGATCATGTTTGGATAAACAAATACATCGAATTAAATTAGAATGAAGAAACAGTACGTTGAGTGAGATGTTTCAGCTTGCCGTCAACCCAGCTGGGCCAGCTCAGAAGCTCTCTTGCCGTCGCGCTGTGGGGTGGGGGGGGGGGGTGTCACGCAGTAAGAGGAGGCGCCGGATTTGAAGCACTCGGCAAGGCCATTTCGTGTTATATGTTTTCGGCTCGGGTTATAAGAGGTTTAGGTAATTCGGGACCCCATCCCCCGTGTTGAAGGAGGATCGCGTTGTAGGAGCTCCGTGTTATAGGAGGATGGACTGTAGTTACCGGGTGTACCCCATCATGTTCCCGTCTATTTTGACTGCCTTTGGATACAAAAATACATTACCCTAACCAAACAACCTAACCTAGTATTATAGATTTATAAGTATTTATAGATGATTTATGTTGTAGGTCGGTAGTGGTACACCCGGTAACTACATCCTTCCCGATGGCCGTCGAACTCTCCGAATTGGTGCGTTACGGTACTATGCTTATAGTTCATCTGGATATATTTTATATTACTCATGAAACTTTACTGAAGTGCGGGACAATATATACGAGTAGTTGTGTACACCCTATGTGGTGGATTGTGTTATTTTATTTAAACATTTTTTTTTATTAAGCGTTGTTTCCACATAGCGATTTTGATTAGTTCTTTTGCATTTATCTTGTGTCGTCCCAGTTTTAGTTTGTTTATTTTGCAAGTTTTACATTAGGCTATAATTGCAGCCAAATAGCTAACTAAGAGGGATGCCGAAGACCGAGCTGCCTGGCAAAAGGACTGACGGCAAGAATGTTAAGTGCGGGCGTACCGCCAGCCTTGTTTACACTACGCGTAGTGGCGACGGACCTTTCCCATCATGTTCCCGTCTATTTTGACTGCCTTTGGATATAAAAATATATTAGCCTAACCAAACAACCTAACCAAACCTAACCTAGTATTCATGTAGTAATGACAGGGGGCAAATAGCAGAAAATATAGCGTCGAAATAGACGGGAACGTAACTGCGAGCGCACAACATGACAACCGTACGCCCGAAAACTACATCCATCCCGGACTGACCTACACACGTGTTGATCATAGTCTTTAACCCTTCCTACCCGGGCTACCTTAGGTAAGGACAGCTCTGCAGAAGGGCCGCTACCCGGCCGTCCTTACCTAAGAAGGCAGCTTAATAGCCTAATTAAGCTTGGTCTGAACGCCGTGCGTACGACGTATGTCAACAAACCCAAGCGTTGCGTCACCGCACCTCCGAAAACAAGAAGGAGAAGACTCTTCAATGTTATTGTTCTGACGTCAGACGAAATTAGTGTCTGAAAAGCCCCCATATTGGCAACATCTCTGCAATATTTGCTCCACTGAAATCGTCATCACAACTGAACCAGTTGACTTACAGAGCTCTACTCAACGCCAAAATACAGATTGAAAACCGCACTACGATTATAGATGAGTGGGAAAGTTCTAGCAGTGAAAATAAACATAAATACGGTAGCCTAGGCCTAGACGTTTTTCAGCCATTTCGCCCGGGTACGGGCGACCGTCCTTAGGTAAGACAGGCCGGGTAGGAAGGGTTAATTTATTATTATTATTTTTTATTATGTGGATGAGGGAGACAATCGGCAGAACTGCCGGTGATGAGTGCCTCCTCCAGTGTTAAAGAGTGACAGGACCAAAATCAAGGAATGTTGGAGCAAAAATGCCTGTACCTGTATGTACCTCACCCATAATGAAAGGGTTAATGAAAGACCAGAAATTAGCACTGTCTTTCAAGTACAGTACTGTACTGGGTAATTTTCTTGAAAAGACTCGCAGCCTTATTTGAGAGTTTTTTTGGCCAATTTTTTTTGGCAATGGTAGTTTTGATGCTATTAGTTATAATTCCACTGTGGGAGAAACCCTATATAACCCCATTATCCAACAATCTTAAGATAACTCCCCCCGATAGTGGGGAGGGCTATGAAGATCAGGGAAAATGTGGGGTTAAAGTAATATAGTAAAATAATGAAGAATAGGAATGTGTGAAATGCCAAAAATGCCACTTTTCCGAAATCCGAGCCAAGTTTTGTCGAAACTTGGCTCGGATTTTCAATAATTTCAGACACTGAAAAGAGCATTTTCTAAAAATCCGAGCCAAGTTTTGTCGAAAGTTGGCTCGGATTTTGCATAATTTCAGACACTGAAAAGAGCATTTTCTAAAAATCCGAGCCAAGTTTTGTCGAAAGTTGGCTCGGATTTTCAATAATTTCAGAGACTCAAAAGAGCATTTTCTAAAAATCCGAGCCAAGTTTTGTCGAAACTTGGCTCTGATTTTGCATAATTTCAGACACTCAAAAGAGCATTTTCTAAAAATCCGAGCCAAGTTTTGTCGAAAGTTGGCTCGGATTGTCCATAATTTCAGAGACTCAAAAGAGCATTTTCTAAAAATCCGAGCCAAGTTGTGTCCAAAGTTGGCTCGGAGTTTCCATAATTTCATAGACACAAAAGGTAACTTTGAAAATATGCAAGCAAAGTTTTGTCCAAAGTTGGCTCGGATTTTGCATTAATATCAGAGACACAAAGGGTAACTTTTTATGGTAACATTCAAGGAGATTACACCAGGACTCTTCTTCTTCCCTCTGACCAGGTATAGGCTATCCTAGTGTTTACTATCGTATACCCCTTTGAAAGGACATTAGCCTAACCTAACAACCTTACCTAACCTAACCTAGTATTATGGGTGCCTATACCCCTTTGAAAGGACATTAGCCTAACCTAACAACCTTACCTAACCTAACCTAGTATTATGGGTGCCTATAGCCCTTTGAAAGGACATTAGCCTAACCTAACAACCTTACCTAACCTAACCTAGTATTATGGGTGCCTATACCCCTTTGAAAGGACATTAGCCTAACCTAACAACCTTACCTAACCTAACCTAGTATTATGGGTGGGGGCTGCCGCCCCCACACCCCCGCTATTTGTCGTCTTTTTGGTATTATGGGTGCCTATACCCCTTTGAAAGGACATTAGCCTAACCTAACAACCTTACCTAACCTAACCTAGTATTATGAGTGGGGACTACCGCCCCCACACCCCCGCTATTTGACATCTTTAGACAGATTTTTGGTGTATTAATACCAGTCAACTAACGTACTGAGGCCAACATCGCACTGAAGGACTACATCTTGATAAGGTAATTTGTTTATGCAGAACCAATACACAATATTGAGGACTTTGGGGATGTGGGCATTTTCAAAGAATGTGTCTTTCACAGCACTAACATTATACCTACATCGTGATTCCCTGAGTGCATGGTGAACGTATTCTTTATTCTGTTTGTCACATCTAAACTTCTTTTGTTGTCTATTTTCACTCACTTGCAATTCACTGCCACATGTACTACACTTACCAGTTGCCAAGACTAACTTATGCTGAACAAGAAAATCCCATGTAGCTTCCTTGGTTCGCAAAATGTCCCCCAATTTCTGACAGGAGAGACTACAACCTGCACAAGCGGCCATGACAGTTACAAATCTGCCGGGCTGTTTGACGTTTCTGTCAGCTGAGAGAAGGAATGGCAACAATATGCGCGGATTCGTGCGCAAGAGCAAATATATGTAATAATACTAAAACTACAAGGGAAATGGGAAAGAAAAATGCCAGAAAGGATTGAACAAATACCGGGAAAACTATGAAACATAAATACAAGCACAATGTAATGTTGTAAATGTGTATATTAGACATACAGTAACATCTTTGTAAAACATAACACTTTACCGTAGCGAGTGTACTCCATTGCGAACACGTCCGTAGCGGAGCTCTCAAGATTGAGGGAGTGAAGAAGAAGAGTTTGTTTACGCGCGGGACTCTATTTTTATCGACTTAATCAAGAGTTACAAAACTTATCAAAACTATTCTACCACAACGGAATCTATGTGAGTATATTATAAGGATTCCATAGAGCTTCACTTTCCCTAATAAATTATGTATAATAACGCTGCGAGTCTATTCGGGATAATTATCCTGTACTGTATATGTATTTATAATTGTTATGTAGAATTTTAATGTCAATTTTTTTCTTGCAGATCTGTATATCCCGGGTATAGCAGACTAGCAGTCCAACACCAAACCGACTAGGTCACTGAGGATGCCTGTGTTGTCTTCATTCATCTGTAATTTTAAGGTAAGCCTCATACGATTTAACATTTTAAGCTTTTCATTAACCCTCTCACGTTCTTGACGCAATTTTGAGCCTATTAGGGATACTTTAAAGCCTTTGTTACCATCAGGGGTATTTAGAAACCTTTAGTTTAGTTACTTCAACCTCTGCAGTTGTCTTTGAGTTAGCTGTGGGCAGAAAACTAATTTTGGAGAGGTAATTATAAGAGTGAGAGAACTATTTCTTATTGCTAATCTGGCAACCTCTGCATCATATGGTCGTGAGAGGGTTAATATGCAGTTTTTGTCTTTTCCTTCTTAACACTAACAAGTTTGATGTTAGGAAGGATCTTTATCAAAGTGTTATAATTTATCTTTATACATATTTTTATACATACAAGGTGCCATTTTGTCTCACATCCAGGCAGCCCTATTCATGTTTGCCTCACTTATCATTTTTGTTTTTTTTATTTTGAGATCATATTGTAGTAATGGATCCCACAGTTTCATAGATCTACCCCTCAGTGCAGCTACCTCTATGTTCACAGACTTGCATCATCGCACTCACATTAGATAATCCATTCTCTGCACATTCCCAAAGCCTGCTTGTTGGCATATTTTCGTTGATGCTCTTGATGCCGAAGTTGTAAATTTCTGGCTCGCTTTTGTTCGCCGGGAAGAAATAGACACCTTAACCCGAAAACGGCAAGGGGGGGGTATTGAACTAGCTCCCCATGGGCGAGCATATTGGCTCCATTCAGGCCTATAATCGTCATTTTACGATACATATCGTTATTACTTATTCATATGAGTCTATTTTACCTTCACTATGAAGATAGTAACCTGTAACAACAATAAAACAAGTGAAAATATAATTTTTCTGGTCAAAATCGCGAATATAGATGGACCAGCCCATTCACGAATTTTGGAGAAAATTGAGGCCACCCCTCCCTCCATGAGGCCTCAAGCCACACTGAGCCTACTCATACACACACTGTCATGTAACACACCCGCTAGGCACGTAAGCACATCCTCCACACAGTTTGCTAATGTTATCACAAAAATATACCAACGAATTAGGGAATAACAGGGAAAATAGGTGATAATTGAAGGGGAGGGGATGTGGAGGAGTGATATGAGGTATAGGGAAAAAAAAAAAAAAAATAGTGCTACTGGGGCTGTTTAAATGTTTTTGTTAGGCCTCCCTCTTAAGAGCTTTGCCGCCGTCGCCCAGTAAAACCTCTTAAGAGCTTTGCAGCCGTTTACGGGTTAATGGCACAAAAGGCCTTAAAACAGCCAAACTAAAGGGGTGACTCTTAAAATCCCAAAATTAATGGGGCTGAAGATGAGGGAGGAGGAGGTTCAGAAAATCCCCTCTTAATTGTGGATAAGTTATAGTGGCGATAGATCTGAATTACTGTACCATCCACTTACCCAGCGATGTTGGTGGTAAATATTTGGATGCATCCGATCCCAAAGATACCATGCAGGTACTCATCATCATCATCATCTCCGATGCCTTGTTTCCCCCTGGGAAACCCCCACTAGAGGATGGCCATGACAGAAACGTCTCCAAGCTACTTTGTCAAGACATGCCTCCCTTGCCCGTGCCACAATGCCCCTTCCACTACGTGGAAGTTTTTCTTCAATATATTTTTCCACTTTCTTTTCCCATACCATAGGTGGTCTTCCACTACTAGCGGTTCCACTCACCTGACTCCCATATATCTTTCTTGGCATTCTGTCTTCATCCATTCTCTGAACATGCCCATACCACCTCAAAGTACTTCTCTTTATCCACTCAACCACACCACAATCAATGCCCAAAGCCTGCTCTTCCATTCCAAAGGACTCGTACACTTCCCTATTACTTGGCCCATCTAGCCTATTCATGCCAGCTGCCAGTCTGAAAAAGCTCATCTTCACAGCTCTCAGTTTGAAGAGGTCCTCGTCACTTGCCGTCCATGTCTCGCTTCCATACGAGAGTGTTGGGAGCAGCACACTGTTTCTCAGTGACTTTTTGACTTCCTGGCTAACCATTCTTCCTTTGAGAATACTATCAAGTTCTCCAATCACCTTTCTCCCTTGCATTTTTCTCTCTTTTATCTCACTCTCCATTTTACCATATTTGCATAGTACAGCTCTCAAATACTTGAAACTTTCAACCTCTTCTAGTACTTAATTTTTCAATATTATTTTACAACTTTTCTTGTGTTCTTTCTTGATTCTATATTTTTCCTTAAAATCTATGGTTTCATGCATTCTTCTCTCAAACACCATTACCTTACATTTCCCTACATTGACCTTTAACTTTCTCTTTTCACATACCCTGTCAAAGTCAGTGACTACTCTCTGAAGTTCTTCAGCATTTTCCGCCAACAGGACTGCATCGTCCGCATATAGGCATGTTAAAATCTTCCATGTTCTTCCCTCTGATTCCAGTCTAGCTCCCACACCCATTGATACAGCCCTACATTCCCTAATCACTCCATCCATGTATATATTAAACAACCAAGCTGACATGACACATCCCTGTCTTACACCTACATTGACCTCAAAACTTTCACTTAACTTATCCCCTACCTTCACATTTGCCATTGCATTCCTATAAAAAGATTTTACTGCCATTAGCAACTTTCCTCCCGCACCATATACTGTTAACACATCCCACAGGCCCTCCCAGTCTACTTTATCGTAGGCTTTTTCCAAATCCATGAATGCTGCATAGAGTTTTCTGTTTTTGGCCAGATACTTCTCTACCAACAATCGCATTGAGGCTATCTGGTCAACGCAGCCCCTGCCCTTTCTGAAACCTCCCTGTTCCTCGCCTATTTTGTCATCCGTTATCTTCTGTAGCCTCTGTGTTACTACTCTTGCGTGTACCTTTCCAGGTATGCTAAGCAAGCTAATTCCCCTATAATTTTTACACTTCTTTACTACCCTTCCCTTTGTACAAGGGTACTATCACTGCTTTCCTCCAGTCCTGTGGTACACTTTCCTTTTCCCATGCTAATTTACATAACCTATGCATTATGTCAACAGCTTCTTCTCCTCCATATCTCAGCATTACACCTGGGATGTTATCTACTCCAGCAGCTTTGCCCATTTTAAGTCTATTGATTGCTTCTTTTACTTCTTCTCTGGCTTTCAACTACACTGTTTATTCTACCTCTCTCCATTCCTATGGATGAGATCTTTGCCTTCCCCCTACTCTTTACAGCTAAGCTACTAAAATGATCTTTCCATACTTTCACCACCATCACCCTCTACCACTTCCCCATTCATATCCCTCATCCTACCACCTGAGACACACTCTGTCTTCTTCCCTCTGGCTTCTTTCACAGCTCTGTAGTATGCTTTCCTGTCATTCAGAAACTGTTCACTAATCTTTCTCCCATATGCCTCATCTGTCTTCCTTTTAGCGTCTTGTATCGCCCTCTTCACTCTTTGTTTCAAATTTTTATATTCTTCTTTCCTCGCATCTCTAATTTATCTAGGTATATTCTTTTGCAGCATACTCTTTCTGAATTTTTTTTTTTTTTTCACCATTTCTTCTATCTTTTTACTAAACCATGCGTTACCTTTCTTCTTCCACATTTTAAAGGTTTTCTTTCCACATACTTTCACAGCTGCTTTAATCATGGAGTCTTGTACCTTTCCATACTTCGTCTACAGTATTTCCCAGATCTATCATAACATCCATGTCCTTTATATTTCAGGATGTCCTTGTATTTTGTTGCATTACATTTTTCATTTAATTTTCTCACATTTATTCTCTCTACTGTCAGTTTTCTCTCTTTCCTCTCATATTTCCACTCTTTCCTTATCCTCACTTTTGTCAGCACTGTATAGTGGTCTGATCCCGTCAGCATACCTCTTACAGCTTTTGAATCTAAAATTCTTCCTTTTAGTCCGGAGTCCATCATGGTGTAGTCAATTAGAGATTTCTGTTCCTGCTCACCTTCACCTCTGTGCCATGTACAGTAAACTTCCATTAATCCGAAGGGCAGCGGACCGGCCCTCGTTCGGATTAGTGGATTTTTCGGATTTTTTTTTTTTTTTTTTTTTTTCTATGTGATTGAGGGAGGCAAAAGCCTGGACACACGGAGTTTGAAGCAATTTAAGTCATAGGAAGAGGGAAAGACTGATTCTGGGAGAGAGTTCCAGAGCTCAGCTGTTGAGTAGAAGAAAGTTTGAGAGTAACGTTTCACTCTTGGGTTGGAGAGTTGCACAGAGTAGGGGTGGGATTGAGTTGCAAGACGGGTACCACGTGCCCTACGTAAAGGAGGTGGTATGCACTGGGATAGCTCTGAGGAACACTGATTATTATAGTAGCGATAGAATAGCGAGAGAGATGCAACATTGCGGCGGAGAGAGAGAGATTGCAGAGAGTTGGTGAGTGGACAGGAGTTAATGATACGAAAGGCCTTCCTTTCAACTTTGTCTAGGAGAGCGGTGTGAGAGGAACCTCCCCACACATGTGAACAATACTCAATACAAGGGCGCACTATGCCCCTGTACAGAGCAAGAAGCTGTGCAGGGGAAAAGAACCCCCTAAGGCGGTTGAGCACACCCAGCTTCTGGGAGGCTGCCTTAGCAAGACTGGTAATATGGTCCTTCCAAATGAGAGCAGAAGAAAAAAGAGACACCAAGAATATTGAGAGAAGATGAAAGGTTGATTTTTGTATTGTTGAAGAATAAGCGATAGTCCGCTGGGAGATCCTGACGGGTAGATAGATGGAGAAATTGGGTTTTGGAAGCATTAAAGTTAACAAGGTTTTCTCTGCCCCAATTGGAAATAGTATTTAGATCAGAATTTAAGAGTTCTATGGCTTCATTACGTTTGTTGTTGAGGGATTGCTGGCTGGGGGCGTTCTGAAAAACTAATGGAGTAGTGTAAGGTTGAGTCGTCTGCGTATGAATGGATGGGAATTAAGGTACAGTTAAGGAGATCATTTATAAAAATTAGAAAGAGAATAGGAGATAGGACAGAGCCCTGAGGAACACCGGAGTTTATAGGGTGAGGAAGTGAACAATGGCCGTCCACAACCGCGGCTATGGAACGGCCGGAAAGGAAATTAGAGACAAAGGCACAGATGGAGGGATAGAAACCGAAGGAGGGTAGTTTAGAAATTAAAGATTTATGCCAAACTCTATCGAAGGCTTTCGATATGTCTAGTGCAATAGAAAAAGTCTCACCGAAGTCCCGAAAGGAGGATGACCAAGAGTTAGTAAGATATGAAAGAAGATCACCAGTAGAGCGACCCTTAAGGAAGCCATACTGGCGATCTGAGAGCAGATTATGAGAAGAGAAATGCTTAAGAAATTTGGAAGCAAGAATAGTTTCAAAAACTTTAGAAAGATTATCGGACTTTACCCCTATGAACCTGTGTATGACGAAAACATTGAGGCATTAGGCCACCCAAATGACACAATGGTGCACACACACATATCATATGTTCATGAAATCACTTCAAAAGTTTACCATTGTCATTGTAGCCTATTACCTACTTCAAAACATTCAGATTAATGATCAAAGGAATCTGCTGATATAAACGTCTTCTTCTTCTTCCGTCTACTAGCGAGTTTGTCTTGCTCTTGAAGATCAGATCAGATGTGGTTCGGGAAGTAATGCCTTAACAACGGCACTTCCCTGAGAGGTTCTTGTAATTTTCATTTTGTGATTTTCCTTTTGTGACGTGCTCTGTTATATTATATTGTATTGAAAGCTCCCTTGGGACGCTCCGATCACTGAACTATAAATAGTAGCGTATCGGAACGTCCAAAGGTGCGTTTTCAAGCTCAAGACTAATACGTCCAAAGGTGCGTTTTCAAGCTCAAGACTGAATGCGCTTGCAGAAAATGCGGTTCAAGCCAGTAGCGCATCGGAGCGTCCCAAGGATGCGTTCAAGAGCAAAACAAACTCTCTAGCAGACGATGTGGAAGAAGAAGAAGAAGGTGTTTACGTTTATATCAGTAGCTTCCTTTGACCATTAATCTGAACGTTTTGAAGTAGGTAATAGGCTACAATGACAATGGTAAACTTTTAAAGTGAATTCATGAACATATGATATGTGTGTGCTCCATTATGTGTCATTTGAGTGGACTAATGCCTCAAAAAGGGGACTTTGGGACTTCTTGAAATTCGGACCATCGGGTGAATTCGGATTTGGCCTCAAATTGAAAAATTCGGACTATTGTCAACAGGAATCAAGCCAAATACCCTGCACCTCTCTGAAAGATCTCAACTTCTACAGCAAAGATATAGACTGGGACAGACTGAGAGCAGAACTGGCAGTAACTGATTGGAGGGCACTATTCGAAGATAAAAACGTCGACGAAACTCTCGGTATCCTCCAGAAACAATGCCTGGAGACCTGTAAAAACACCATACCACCCAAATCAAGCAGGAAGCAGATCAAGCAGATTCCCAGAGATAGAAAAATACTAATGAAGAAAAG